>JAULJZ010160027.1:0-51663 GCA_032270985.1 Heliamphora pulchella
TGTGCATCAGCACCCTATTCTTGATTTGCACCTGTCCCGATAATCCTCCCACTACGACGAGGTAATGGAATATCAGTAACTTATGGTTCCTCTTTCGTTCTACTAGTATTTCCTCTTATTTCTTCCAGAACAATCTTGCTATTGGGCCTATGATCCATAATATAATCCTCTTCTAAGAATTGGGCATTGGTGCTAAGAATGACCTCATGATCCTTAGGATTATAAAATAGACCACCCTTCATTCCCTTGGGATACCCTACAAAGAAACAGACTTCTGTTCTCGGTTCTAACTTACCCGCGTTCCCTTTCAGTACATGTGCTGGACACCCCCAAATCCAAATGTGTTTCAGACTAGGCTTACGTCCGGTTCACAATTCTGTGAGAGTAGAAAGTACTGACTTAGAAGGTTTCAAGTTCAGAATGAAAGCCGCTGTCTCTAAAGTGAGCCCCCAAAACGAATCGGGTAAACCTGAATAACTCATCATAGACCTTACTATTTCCATAAGAGTCATATTCTCCTGAATAACTCATCATAGTCCTTATTATTTCCATAAGAGTCATATTCCTTCTTTCTGCTGCACCATTCTACTACGGAGTGTCAGGTGCAGTCAACTGGGATGTAATCCCCTCTAATGACAAGTAATCCTTAAACTCTCCAAATATGTATTCTCCACCACGGTCAGATTGTAGTGATTTGATACTTTTACCTAGACGCTTTTTCGCCTTCGTCTTGAATTCTTTGAATTTCTCAAATCGTTCAGACTTACGGTGCATCAGGTAAATGTATCCATATCTTGAGTAGTCATCAAAAAAACTGATGAAGTACTCAAAGAAACCTCTAGGCCAGATTATCATAGGACCACACACATCATAATGATCCAGCTCCAACGGTTCTTTAGCTCTATAGCCTTTGGCCGAAAAGAGCATTTTGGTCATCTTACCCTATAAGCAAGATTCACAGACTGAAAGTGCCTCCACTTTCAATGAATTCAAAATTCATCTGCTACCAGTCTATTTATCATTTTTAGATTAATATGACCTAAGCGTAAGTGCCAAAAAAATATTTGGTTCATTAAAGAAGGAAACTTTCTCTTATATGGTAATATAAATGTATTATTCGTTTTAGTCAGTTACAGTGTAGGAGAGATTAGAATAATAATATAAAGATCATCCACTAATGTACCAGAACAGATAAACCGTTTATTATCCTTAATAACCACAGAGTTATTAAAATAAACCAAATATTCGTCTTTAACCAATCCAGAAACGGAAACTAAGTTCCTTCTAATGGTAGGTACATAAAGATAATATCTCAATATTAAAACACGATATCTACCAAAATTGAGAGTGACATCTCCTACTGTAACTGCTGTTACCTTTGTATTATTACCCATATGCAGGTAAATCTCCCTATCAGTAAGTTGTCGGGTTTTCTGGAACCTCTACAATAGATTACAGACATGATTAGTGGCTCCCGTATCTACACACCAGGTACCAGTAGATAATACCGCTAAACATGTTTTCACAACCAGTGAACATAAATTACCCCCTGTTTGTTCTGTCTTTTGAGAAATACTGGACATAATTTTTTTCAGTGTCGGGTCTGGTTGTAGTGAAAACATCTATCTTTTGATTTTTTCACACCAATCCGTGGCCCACTAACTACCCCGAAAATCGTGTCTCCCTGTTTCTAAACTTTTTCTTCTTCATGCCTTTCGATTCAAAAGAAGAACTTTTTTTAGAAATAAATACATTTCTTGGTATTGGAGGAATACCATTTGTAGTTAAAACTATATCCAAATTATATTTTCAGTCAACAAAATTTTGTCTCGTTAGTTTGTTTTCTTTGAGTATTAAATCCAGTGGGTTGAAAGCCATTTTAATCATAAGAATCACATAATTAAAAAAAAGGGGGACTTTCAGCCAAATGTCCAAAAAAACAAGTTTTAACGTGCAAGGTCCATCAACAAAAATTTTAACGCGCAAGGTTCAATGGCGCGTTTTCTCCCGAAAATACCATTCAAACAGATAAATTTATCTGTTATGCATAACAAACAGTTAAATTTATCTGTTTGATATTCGTCTGTTTAATATGCACACATGTGTAAGGCACACAGATAAATTTATTTGTGCCTTCCAAAACATGTGTAAGGCACAGAGATAAATTTATCTGTTGACTTGCTTTACAAATGTGAATATTTTTATTTATTATTTATTATTTTTTCAATTCACACACATTAAAGTAAGCTTGAAAATTGAATCTCAGGAAAGAAAAGAGAACAAATAAGCTTGAAACCAGAATCCATCTTATACGTAATAAATTTCAAAATCAATAAATAAAGATCCAGTCTCATATACATGCACCATCACGCCTTCGTATACGTTCTCAGTATTCTATACGAATATTCACAGTAGAATTCTCCAATCAATTCTAAGCAACCAGAGAGATGGCTAGTAAGCCGGTGAAGATGGTTCCGAGTGCGAATCTGTTCGAAAAAGCGGAGTTTGATGTAGATCCCAAGAACAATCGAATTATGAATTACGGGTGCAAAACAATCGATAAATACGATGGGAGGACGATGATGACAATGAAAAAAACGATGAATGAGCGATGGTATTTTTGTCTCAAAAGGACCTTGCGCGTTAAAACTTCTATGCAGATGGACTTTGCTCGTTAAAAAATTTTATGCTAGATGAAAAACAGTAAGCGATGTGTAAATTGGACTGTTCACTAATTTTTTGAAAAAGAAATTATTAATTATGATGAGCAAAACTTTAAATTTAATTTAATTTGGTTCCTTCTACCATTTTAAAATTAATTCGCTAGCAGCCTGACAACTTGAGAATAGCATGCATCGATGCGAAGATGTCTACTATCCTTTATAAGATCAGACATGCTAATTCATTTTAATTTTACTATCTAGGCAACTGACCCTGCCAAGTAAAATTAAATAGTTGATCTAGTTTCGGTCCAGTATATAATAGCAGCGACTCAGATAGAGAGGATACTATTATATACAGCTAAGTGTTAACCATTACCTATTCTCAAATTAATCGTTTCGCAATAAACCATTCAGATGGATAAGTGATTCACACTAACAATTATCTAGAATTATTCCTAAATGAGGTTTGTACTGGCGATACCGCAATTAATCTGTCCGATGGGAAGTAAAACCTTACTGTTAACACGTAAGTTTAATTGCATCGCCCACGAACTGGTGATAGATACCGCGGGATTTATCTGTAAATAAATTTTCTCTCCCACTTAGATTTTTAAAATATTTTTTTAGGATTATAAAAATTTATTTAATTAAAATAAATTTATTAATTTCGAAAGCCACACGATTTGAAAGAATCAAATATCTTTCCGAGTACACAATTTCAAATATTCTGATTTATCAAACCATCTTTTCGTGTTTAAAATGCGTAACAAATAAAATTTAATAAATTCACAGTTTTTTCTCCAATTTTTCAGCTAAGGTAGTGATTAAATGTATTTATTTATTTTATTTTTCATTTCACATTTTTAGAAAAATAATAATTTATTTGGATTAAATATTTTTTCATTTAACTAATTCAAATTCCAGAATTAATTCTCACGTTTTTTCAAGTTATCCAATTTTTTAAAAAAATTATCTTAAACTTGATATTTTGTAAAAAAATAAAATATCCAAAAAATTTTCATTTAATTAAAATTAATTAATTAAAAAAAATTTCATTACAAAATATTTTAATTAAAACTGAATTTTCAAATTAATTAAATTAACAGGATAAATAAAACTGATATACAATCATCTACGCAGTTTATATATATATAAACACGATATGCATATATCCCGATTTTATGATTCAAGTGAAACACTAAGGTGTTTCAGTTTCCTTAAGAGAATCAGTTGTTTCAATACATGTTCGCATTTGATTCAGTGTCCTGATTGCATTATACTTTCCTGATATTATCTGATATATACTGATATATCATATCAGTCTCGTATACATCAAAAAATCAACACAAAGCAATCCCGGGAGAGAGAAACCGCCGGAGCACCACCAGCCACCGCCGGCGCCGCCTTGCCGCCTCACCCGAGCTTCGTTTTCGACGAGCTTTATATCGTTGGAAAGCTCTAGAAATATGGGATTTTTCTATCAAAAAATTTTCTGGAAACCTAGCCGAAAAATGGCAGGAAAAATTGTCCGAACCTCAAAAGACTTTGTTGTCCGCAACAACACTGCATGCGCAGTCAACTTCCCGGAGCTTTTTCAACCTCTTTTCGAACTCGGTTTTCGACGTACTTTATATCAAAAGAAAGCTCTTAAAAAGTACTATTTTTTATGAAAAAAACTGCTCAAAAACAGATCGAAAAACTACATAAAACACTCCCCAAAGCTGTTGTCGCCGCACCCAGTGCCACCGCCTTTTACCATCAACTTCCTGAGGCCGTTTCGGCCTCATCCGAACTCCATTTTCGACGTATTTTAGATCGTTGGAAAGCTCTTGTAAAGTAAAATCTTTATGTCAAGAAATTTGCTCCAAAATAACCCAAAATATTATCGAAAAAGTTCTTGAAAACTGCTGTTGTAGCGCCGCCGCCGCTAGAAAAAACTGCTGCTGTTTTTTTCTTTTTTAATGCACTGTTTGGTCTAGTTCTTTTTTCCTGATTTTTGACAGTATTTTAAGGTATGTTTTAATGCTATTTTATGTTTAAAAAACTTTTCAAAAAATAGTCCAAAAAATGTTTCAAAAAATCATAAAAATCACCACCGAATCGGCGCCGGCAAAGCCGCCAGAACCGGGCTATTTTGGTGATTTTTTCTTGCTGTTTTTGACTTATTTTTATGCTATTTTTTATACATAAATACTGTAAAAAAACTCACCAGAAAAAATTATTTAAAACCATTAAAACTTTATCGCGATCTGTGGCCTATTAAAACCCGAAACACCGCCAGTGCCGCCTCCGTTCTTCGTGTTCTTGGACATGTTCAGCCTGTTCTTAAATAATTTAAACAGATATTTAAAAGTATAAAGTTAGCTATTACATCGATCATATATCCCGAAGGCTCACATTCAATCTATCACGGTTAACTCCCGTGATTAAAAAAAATAATCATCATTCACACCATTCAATCAAACATGAAAAAATAAATGACAATCATAAAATCAGGATTAGAACACCTGCAAAATAAAGTTAGTAACAGTTCTAAAACTATCCGGCCCCGATAATCGAAAATCAAAAATAAAACGGCTCTGATACCAATTGGTGGAGGCTATACTGTCAAGATCTTTATTTTTGTAAACGATTAACGAAAAAATTAAATGGACGGTTAATCGCCAAAACGGGCTCCAGACAAAACTTTTGATAACGAACGATCAAAATAAAATCCGTGCACCCCAAGTTAGTTTAGATAAATACCTTTTTACCGGTCGAATCTTCAACTACGATTTGAATTTGAATTGAAACTCCTGTCAAATCTTCTACTATATTTTCTTATGCAATTTCCGAATATAGTGTGGCTATAATCCTTCGAGAACTCGTACCGGTAGAACCAGAACAGCTTTAGTCTTAGAAGACAAGTTATGAAACTGATTTAGTCTACCTGCATATTTATAGGGCTACAGTAGGGACCTGAGAAGTAATTATGAGTAAGACTTCCTGTGGAACACAGACACGTATCAACGATTTTTACAATTAAGCAAACCTTATAACAGTATCTGCAATTATGGAAAACTAGCAACGATTTCTGTAATTTCTATAAAACACTTAATTACAGTTCACACCACTAAAGAACTATAATTGCACTCTGACCCATAATCTCAAGACCATATTGCATTGAGCTCATGTTATTAAATGCTTACCATTTTCTTCACGTTAAGATTTTCGATTCTCGCCAACTAAATTTAATTACTGACAATTTAATTTAATCGGCATCTTAATATTCTTTATGCCTTTCTGCTTAACTTATTTGACCGCTGAATAATTAAATCCACCTGTGGGGTTTGGTGCGGTCAAAACTTATAAACTTTCTTAAGAGGGTGTCGTCAATCCTGATCTTTAGGAACGTGAATTCCGTCAATAATTAATATTCGCCATATAAATAATACAGCTATCCAACTCATCAGGAATATAGACCCATATAAGATCGCACTCTCTAATAAATCAAAATAACGAATATTAAATATATGTAAATCAATAATAATTTTAGAATTAAGAGGATAAGCATTATTCATAATAATCTTGGGGTGTGAATTAATTTATATAGTCGGTATAAAATTAATTATCTCAAATGTCTCATTCAATACACACAAAGTATACTAGTACAGAGAGTCGAAACAATATACGATGCTATTATCTGTTCCCCGTAATCAGTCGTACTGATGGTATGTCCATTTCTATCTAAACTGTGCACATAAAACTTATATTCTGCAAGAATCTAAAATCTGATCTTCTGTATGCAAGCCGTACTCTACATACTATATTAAATACTATACAGAATATCGGACATTCATACATAACATTAAAAAAATGATACACATATATTGCTCATAAAAATTCTCATAAAATAAAAAATTAATTTTATTAAAATAAAATTAAATACTAAAAATATGATTTTCAGTATACCAACCATAACATTATCTTGTCCTTGAGATCAAAAAAGTTCTTCTTCCATATACTAAATAATCTTCCTGAGGCACCCATAGATTCAGAAGCTATCCATTCACAGTCTGCATTTCCCCACACAGCTCTCACTTTTCTATCATCCACCTTCTCCCATTTAGTTTCTTGGAGGAGGATGAATTGTGCTTGATTTTTGGTACGTAGTTCTCTAACCATTTTTCTCTTTTCTGATCTTCCTAATCTTCTGATATTCCATGAGATTAGCTTCATCTTGGCTCCCCTCTTGCTTAGCAAAGGTTTAGGTTTTCCATAATGGCATGGAATATTAGATCTTCATCTCTCGACTCCATCTCCATTATTTTTTAGATAGCTTGTTCTCGATCCTTGTCAAAAGTAAAACCCATCAAGCATCCAATTTCAAGGACCTTTTTCTACCTCCTTTTCAATTTGAAGGTTTCGATTTTGAATATCTTAGGTAGATATGGTGGTCAAGTCAATACTCATGTTAGACTTGTCTTTCACCTTTTTGCACCCTGGTTTCTTTTTAGATCCAATTTTCTTCAGGGCGTGATAACCAAGATCTATTAGTAGCCTTTTCTTGTGATTTTTAGAAAAGAGGTTGAGTCCTCTCATCCCTCAGTTTGTCTTGGCAAAGGTCAACTTGGAGCCCCTCTAGAGCCTAATTCTCCTTGATTTGGGCAACTGCTGGATGGCTTAAATTGGTGTAGGATTTTTGGGTTGGGTCTAACTTGTTTGCATTGTTTCCTTGATACTGCAATATTGATTCAAATGGCCTACTTTAACAGCTTGCATCAAGTCCTTCTGTCTAGTTCCAACGACTCTTTGTATCTCTAAGCTGATAAAGTTTGTCTTATCCCCAACTGCATTTTGATCACCTTTCGCCTTGTATGGTTGCTTGGTGTTTTCTCTAGTCATCGCCATGTCATCAACATTTTCCACTTTGTTATTTGTTGATTCGTCCACTTGGCTAATAAGTGCAATGTCATTAGAGCCTTCTTGCCACTATTAGCCTTGATTCATCATAGGTCTTCTGTTTGCTAAAGATTTTGGGTTTTTGTTCTTGAGACTCCATTCCATCTATTGATGTAAGCTTAAAATCTGATTTACATGTGGAAGAGCAGGAGTCTCCCTTTTGTGGACTGATTCCCTTAGGTGGATTTGCAATCGAAGAGCCCCACATATGAATGCTCTAATAGTTCCCTTCTGAGCAACGAATCTTATAAATAAATTTTCCCACTTTGAGATCTCTAATCTGGTGAATAAATTCAAGATGGTCAGTAGAAATTGAAACTTTACTACCTCCGGGTTCTGTTTGAGGCTTGTTCCTCTATCCATATTGATTACATTGCCCCAAATTTTTCCAATCTTTGTAAAGGTATTGGTGTTCCAAGCATGTAGTGGAACTCCTTCGATGTGTAGCCGTGTTCTTCTAAAGAGATTTGTTTCCTTGTAGCTCCATTTGTACACCACTTCAAACCAATTTTCCAGCCAATCTCTTTCTTCAACTATAAATGAGTTCCTTTCATCTTCATTAGAAAATAATAAGAGGACCTTATGACCCCCTAAGGATGTAATTGTTATGTTGAAAATCCCTTTTTGTCTCGTGGCTTCCTGTATTGCGCCAATAAGATTCAGATTTTTAACTAAACCCACAGCACATCTTTTAGTCCACTCCTCATCAGTTTCGGTCACTTCTATGATCTTGCTTATTTTTTGGTTCAAAGTATTTGAGTTTTTCTTCTTTTGTTCCAATCCATCCCTCTTTTGAGCTGCGACTTTATCTTGGTTGGTTGATGTCTTCACTCTCCGTTCCCTTTTCTGCCTGCCTTTGTATCTGGCTTCAAACCAAGCTTTGCTAATGAAAAGTCTGTTGTTGAGGCACCATGTACCATTGTAGTGCCTAATAGCATATACAATTGCCCCTTTTCTTTCAAATTTCACAAAGCCAAATCTGCTACCACTTTTGGCTTGTCTTCTCTTGGGGATATGCACATCGGTGACTTTCCCACAATGACTGAAAATGTTTGATAGCTGTTGCTGATCAATCTCATGGTAGATTGTTGACAAAAATAGTTGCAGGTGTTGATGAACAATGGAGATCTAGGCCTATTGCAGAACTCATTTAGTGTCGTACAAGACTCGTTGTAATTGCATGTTTGTTTGGGTTAGGCACAAGTAGTTAGAATTGAGTTTGCCATGAAATGTAACATGGTATATATCAAAGCTATGGAATGTTGCTTTACAAAAAAAATCCCCCCACTAACCTAATTTCATTTCAAACCCAAATGTTCCCATTTCCCTAAAAGATTTATTCAATAGATATTACAAGTAAACCGCTCGAATTATCAAAATGAGACAAGATTGGACAATGTCGAGCCCTTAAAACACTCACTATTGAAATTTTCACAAGGATAAGATCTAATCCTTTGGAAATCAAATATCTTTATTGCGAGATCTTGATGTAGCGAAAATGTGTAAGAGAACAAAATGGATAAAATTTGAGTTCGTTGATCCGAGAACAATACTAAAAATAAAAACAAGGATAAGAACTTGAGTTTGTTGATTCAAACCTGAATATTATTGAATATAAAAACCTTCTTACAACAATTATTTAGAACTTACGAAGTCTCATACCAACTAAAAAATAAGAAAGAAAAAGACAACACTTGTCCGACAAGCAAAAATATAAAAGAAAAATTCAAAAATCAAAATTGAAAACTAGAATAAAAAAAATTGTAGAAAAAAATTTAGCCTAAAACAAATTTGTTAAGAATAAGTAATTCGCAAATCAATTATTTCCTCAAACAAAAAATTTAAAATTTGATGACATAAATGATAGAATTTGGTCGAAAAGCATTTTTGGTCATGTCATAGCGATAAGTCTTCTTAATTGATCCTTCAACTGTACATGGGTCTTCTGTTGAGAGTGAAGAAAAACATCTCTGTCTAGTGACTGCTCGAGCGGACAGGGGTTCCGTTCGAGCGAGCTTGCACGTAGTTGGTCTCGGGCTAGTACAGCTTGAGCGATCAGGGTCCCGAGCGAGCGAGCTTATATGAAGGTGGTCTCGGTCCGCTCGAGCAGATCGTCGCAGAACAATTATTGCTGTGCGGCGGCTAGAGTTATTTTTTAACCTAAAGGCCTTTAATAAAAGTGTGGTATGTCATGTTTTAGCTAGAGAGAAACGTCAATATTATTATTCATTTTGTAATTCTCAAATCAATAGTGAAAGTGTGAGCCCGTGGACGTAGGCACTATTGCAAAATCACGTAAAAACTTGTGTGTGCATCATTAGTTATTTTCTATTCTCATTCTTTTTTGTGTTCGTTTGTGGCTTGATTGCGTTCTCTTCCAACGTGACTTGTGGGTAAGATTTAGTCGAGTCTTGACTTGAAATTCAAAAAATTGGTATCAGAGCAAGGTTCGGAGGTTGAAGATCACGACATGGCAGACGACAAGAAGATCAAGATTGAGAAGTTCAACGGTTCGAACTTCGCCCTTTGAAGGATGCAGATCAAGGACATTTTGTATAAGAAGAATCTGTTTGAACCTTTGATTGGGGAGAAATCGAAGAAGATGACACAGACCAAGTGGAAGATATTGGATCGAAAGGCTTTGGGGATCGTGCGACTGAGTTTTTCACTGTCGGTGATCTCCAATATTGCAAAAGAGAAGACGACGAAAGGATTATTGGCGGCGTTGAAAAAGATGTATGATCGGCCCTCTGTATCAAATAAGCTATACTTGATGAAGATGCTATTTAATCTGAGGATGACGGATGACGCCATTATAGCGGAGCATCTTAACGAGTTTAACTCCATCGTAAACTAGTTGGAGTCAGTTGGGATCAACTTTGATGATGAGGTTAGAGCCTTACCTCTTCTGTCTAGTTTACCTGAAAGATGGAGTGGCTTGGTTGTCGCAGTCAGTAACACCTCGTCTAAGTTGAAGTTGGAGGAGATTGCAAGTTTCATCTTTGGAGAGGAATCACGCCGCATAACAGCATGTAAATGATCAACATCAGGATCAGCGTTGAATGTCAAAGGTAGAGAAAGAAAGACAGATAGAAAGAATTAAAAGGGCTGGAGAAATCACAGATCCAAATCACGGGGCAAATCGTAGAGTCGGGAAAAGTCGACTAGATGTTGAAATTGTGAACAGAAAGGCCATCTCAAAAAGGATTGCAAAACTCCAAGAAAACAGCGCGACGACACGAATCAAGGTGGTAAGACTACTGTTAATGTTTCTGACGAGAAAAATACAAGTGCTTTGATTTGTGCATTGGATTGTAGAACCGATTCATGAATTGTTGACTCGGGGCCATTATTCTATACCATTTCCTGCATGGATATACTTCATGGGTATGTGAAGGGAAATTTTAAAAAAGTATATCTGGGAGACTACGAGACTTACAGTATAATTGGAAAAGGTGAAGTATAGATCACATAAGCCAACAGTACAGTACTGAAACTGAAATACGTTAGACACACGCCTAGTCTAATGAGAAACTTAATTTCAGTGGGACAATTGTCAGAATCTGGAATCGTGGACATTCTTAGAAGATGAGTAAAGGGTCATTGGTTTTGGCCAGAAGGAAGGAGAGTACATTATATGTATTCTCGGGTTTTTATAGCAACATAACAGTAGCAGCATCAAAAGGAGATACCAGCACGTGGCACATGCATCTTGTCACACGAGTGAAAAGGGGATGAGAGTTTTGGCATAGAAAGGGAAGCTACTAGGTATTGAGGTAGTGGACGTAGAATTCTGTGAAGATTACGTCTTCAAAAAACAAAAAAGGTCAGCTTTACAAAGCAGGCAAAGACTTCAAAGTCAGACAGATTGGAGCTGGTGCATACAGATGTATGTGGACCTATTTAGGTACCCTCTATCGGTAGCTCGAGATATTTTGTAACTTTCATTGACAATGCTATCAGAAAGTTATGGGTTTACTTTTATAAGAATAAATTAGATGTGTTCGGTATTTTCTAAAACTGAAAGGCATCTGTTGAAAATAAGACAAGCCTAAAATTAAAGTATCTAAAGTTTGATAACGGCGGCGAGTACTGCAGCCGGGAGTTTGAAGATTACTGTGTAACTAACGGGATTAGAAGATTGAAAACTGTTCCGATGAAGTCGAGATAGAACAGAGTGGCAGAGCGCATGAACAGGACTATCGTGGAGCGTGCTTAGAGTATGAGATTACATGCCGGGTTGCCAAAATAGTTTTGGATAAACATAATGAGTACAACAGCGTACTTGATTAACAAAGGACCTTCAGTTGCACTGAATTGTGGATTGCCTAAAGAAGCTTGGACCAAAAAAGAGATAAAGATTTTTCATTTACACATTTTTGGTTGCATAGCCTATGTACATGTTGAGTCAGAAAATAGGGAAAAGTTAGACCCCAAGTCTCTAAAATGTGAGTTTGTTGGCTATGGTACAGATAGCTACGGTTATAAGTTGTGGGATCCAAAAAGCAGAAAAATTGTGAAGAGTGTGGATGTGGTCTTCAATGAGTCAGTTTTGTATAAAAACAGACAAGATTAGAAGGATGAGACAGTAGACGAGTCAGACTATACTGGGTTTGAGGGATCGTCTAGCAAAGTCTTAGAATCCCAGAATATAAACAGACAACTAACTCCACAAGCAGAGCCACAGACTCCCATAATCAGGATGTCTACTAGAGTAAGCAGACCTACAGTTAGATATTCAACCTCATTGCATTTCCTACTAATGACAAACAGTAGTGAGTCAGAATGCTTTGAAGAGACTTTGCAGACAGAGGAAAAGGGCGAGTGTGAGCGTGCAATAGATGAAGAGATGCAATCTCTGTCATCTAACAAGACTTGGGAGCTGGTTTAGTTGCCCAAGAGTAAGTCAGCGTTGCAGAATAGGTGGGTCTACAGTCTAAAAGAAGAAGCTGATGGGAGCAAGCGGCACAAGACGAGGTTGGTGGTCAAGGTTTTCAGCAGAAATCGAGAATTGACTACACGAAAATATTTTCACCAGTTGTGAAAATATCCACCATCAGGACAGTTCTGAGTATAGTGGTTACAAAAGACTTGCATCTGGAGCAGCTAGATGTTAAAATAACGTTTCTCCGTGGTGATCTAGAGGAAGAGATCTACATGCGACAGTCACAGAGGTACTCGGTTAAAGGGAAGGAGGACGTGGTGTGCAGGCTGAAGAAAAGCTTGCATGGGTTGAAACAGGCACCCAAGCAATGGTATAAGCGATTTGATTGCTTTATGGTAGATACATGGTTCAGCAGATGCCATGGTGACCATTGCTGCTACATCACGAGGTTTTCCAACTCGTATGTGATTCTCCTACTGTACGTAGATGACGTGCTAGTTGCAAGATCCAGCATGGATGAGATTATAAATCTCAAGACACAATTGTCCTAGGAATTTGCTATGAAGGATTTGGGAGAAGCCAAACAAATACTCGAGCTGAGGATCAGTAGGGACAGGAAGAGTCGAAAGTTAAAACTTTCGCAGTTGGAGTATTTTAAAAAGGTCTTACATCGTTTCAACATGGAAGGTGCTAAGCCCATCAGCACGACTTGGGAAAGTCACTTCATACTTTCAAAGGAATAGGGAGCTGTCACAAACGAAGAAAGGAACTACATGGCAAAGGTACCATACGTGTCAGTCGTGGGTAGCTTCATGTATGCCATGATTTTCACGAGGCTAGACATCGCTTATGCAGTGGGAGTTGTGAGTAGGTTCATGTCAAATCCTGGTAAGGAGCACTGAAAAGTAGTTAAGTGGATTCTGAGATATCTCAGGGTTACTTCAGGATATGCTTTGTATTACGAGGGCTCAGGAATTCAGTTGAAAGGGTTCGTGGATTCAGACCTAGCTGAGGACATCGATAGCAGGAAAAGTACAACATAGTATGTGTTTACCCTAGGCAGTGCAGCAGTAAGCTGGGTTTTCAGGTTGTAAAAGATAGTGACAATCTCTACCACCGAGGCAGAATATGTCGCAGCCACTGAAGCGTGTAAAGAGTGATTTGGCTAAAGAGTTTCTTGAAAGAATTGGGAAGACGTTAGGACAAGTTTCATTTGTATAGCGACAGTCAGAGTGCTATACATTTGGCAAAAAATTTGGCATTTCATTCAAGAACCAAGCATATTGATATAAAGTATCACTTTATTTGGTCTTAACGAGAAGAGGGGTAATTCAATCTGGAGAAGGTTCATACGAATGAAAATTCTACAGATATGTTCACAAATGTTGTAACAGTGGAGAAGCTGAGAGACAGTTTAGCTTTTGTTGGTCTTTGAGCTTAGAAGAAAAAGGATTGGCTCACATGGGACTTGGGATTTCTGGGCTGTAGAAGATTTAGAGTGGTTTTACTTCAAGTAGGAGAATTGTTAAGAGTAAAGAAAAACCTCTCTGTCTAGTGACCGCTCGAGCAGACAGGGGTCTACTCGAGCCGACTTGCCCGCAATTGGACTTGAGCTAGTGACAGCTCGAGCTACCAGGGGCCCGTGCGAGCGAGCTTGTACGGAGGTGGCTCGGGTTAGTGATCGCTAGAGGGGACAGAGGTTCGCTTGAGTGGACCGTGGCAAAACAATTATTGTTGTGCGGTGGCTAAGGTTATTTTTTTAACCTAAGAGCCTTTATGAAAAGTGCGATATGTCATGTTTTACCTAGAGAGAAACATCAAGATTATTATTCCTGTTGTAATCCTCAGATCAATAGTGAAAGTGTGAGCCCATAGATGTAGGCACCATTCCCGAACCATGTAAAAACTTGTGTGTGCATCATTGGTTGCTTTCAGTTCTCATTCTTGTTTGTGCTCGTTTGTGGCTTGATTGCATTCTCTTCCAACGTGACTTGTGAGTTGAATTTAGTTTCATCGTAGATCATCTCGTTAACCCACTCAGACCAATTGAAGGCAGGACCAGATGGGGGTTTTGAACTGGAGAAAAGAATAGGGGTAGTCTTCTTGCTCAATTTGAAGACAGAGTGATAATCTCAACCTCTTCGGGATCAACTTCAGTAACGAAGAGTAGGGGATGATCAAGCGAGGTTGACTCAAGGGTAGTAGCATCTACTGCTCGCCAAAATGCTTCACATATTCTACCAAAAAAGGGCGTTGCACGCCATTTAGAATGAGGAACAGTAGCTCGGCCTCTAGGTAGGGCCCACAGTCGTCGACATTGACGTCGTTAGTAGAGCGGGTAGTGCGACTGGCCATGAGAGAGGTAGATATAAGAGGGGAAGAAGTAGGGAGTAAGGAGTGAGAAATGAGCAAGTGAGAGATGAGGAAGGAGGGAGCAAAGAGGTATAAGAGTTTTGGAGAGAAAATGTGAGGCTGAAAGTGTACATGGGGGAAGGCTTATAAGTTGTGAAGAAAGACCCTTCAGTTGCCAGAAGTATGGTCAGGAACCATTAGTTGCTCGAAAAGTTGAGTTGCTTAAAACGTTGAGTCACTCCGACTTGGCAAAGTCACCTGATTATGTGTACGAAATGCCTACATTAGCACATCCAAGGTACGAAAATGTATGACAAACTATTTTGGTATATCACAGACTATACTAAGACATATCACAGATTATGTTGCAATAGCACAGACTGTGCGATCATAATACAAATTATGAGATTAAAAGCCATAGCACAGACTATGTGGTTAAGCACTGACTATATGACCGAAAATAATATAACACAAACTATATCATTAAAAGTTCCATAGAAAATCAATGAAATATCCCAGAAATAATGAATGCAATCAATGGAAGTATACCAAGTTTGCATACGGGACGTTGAGAGACATGTGGATTGGTGGCTAAGAAAATAGGTCTGTCAAATTATAGAAGATCCTGGGCCCACTTACTCGAGTCACTTGACTTGAAGTCACTCGACCCGAGTAGATCAAATACTCATTGGTTGACCGTAAGTTAACCTAGTGAACTAAGAGTATAACACTAGTCCGAGATATTTTGATAAGATTTTATGATTTGATGATATCTTTTAAGAGTCACATTTCAATTTTAATAGCTCTATCTGAGGGTTATAAATATGAGGGATGACTGCGCTTTTATTCATGAATTCATTAACTCATCGATTTCCAGGTCTACGTGTTTATACTGCCTCTAGTTCGATCTTGATTGTTATTCTCTTTCATTCAACCATTACCCTCTCTCTGTTCTGTATTGCTGATTTGTTTATAAATTTTGCCTCTCTTATATTTCTTTATTTTCTCCTCAAAGTGCCCTACAATTTGAAATGCAAAATTAAAAATTGTGGTTTATGAATTGTGTGATTTTTAGTATTGAATTTTTATGGTGAAATTTATAAATTTGTGGTTGCTAATTTGTGAATATGTTTGATTTTTAAACTATGAATATTTGTAATTTAGTTATAAATAAGCATAATAAAATTTGTGAAGTGCATATCATACGTTTCGAACATAACGGTCTCGTTTGTTTCGGCGGACTAACAATTCGTCCAGACTATTAATTCGGACTATAGTCCAATCCGATATTTGTTTGCATAAAAAAACTTCCGGACTAGTTATCCAGACAACTTGTTAGTCCGTCAAATGAGAGATAACTTAGTGAGGGGGAGGGGTGTGGGATTAGGAAGTATTGAATTAAGGAATAAATTTAAAATTTTTAAAAAATAATAAAAAATATTAAAATATTAAAATTAACTTAATACAAGGATAATATTGAAAATTGACCATTATAATTCTATCCAACGTTATTCAATAACACCCAAATTAAATATGAGTTTATCTAGTCCGTTATTTAATCCTACTCAATTCAAACATAAAAAATTAATCTCACCTCATTACTAATCACATCTCATTACTAATTAAATTTCACTACTAATCCTACATATTCTATACCGGTTATCGAACGAGCCAAAAGTATTAAATCTTAAGCTTTTCCCTAAAATCTAATGCAGAAGGAAATCAGTCATCCCAATGGCAGGGGTCAACTCATGTTGATCACTAATCCATGGATTAGGTTCTCATGATTTATTTTTCTTATTACTAAGTTATATACGAGTACGTTTGGCCATAGGTTTTAAGTTAATTTTTAGATTTTAAAATATTTTAACTTAAAAAGTTAAAAAATTTATTTGGTTGGAATATAGGTGGCTTTTAAGCCAAATCTTAAAGTGATTTTAAATCAAAAGACAAAAATTTTTACTTAAAGTTATTATAATTTTTTAAAATTTATTTTTAAATAATTTTATATTTAATATAGATTTTGTTTGATAGAGCTTGACGAGTAGATTTTAAAAATATAATTTTTTATTAAAAAAATAGATATATATAATAAAAGTTATAACATTTTTTAAAAATATAAAAAAATTATGTAAAAAGCAAAAAAAAAAGCTAAAAGCCATTGAGTTAGAATCAAGACTTTTTTGCTTTTTGAATTTTTAAGCAAAAAAGCAAAAAGCTAATTTTAAGCCGGTTTTAAGTCGGTTGCCAAACGAGGACATATATATAAGGTTAAGTTAATCACTGTTCATTAGGCGATAGTTAATAGTATAATGAGGACCAAATACTTGTAATATCAATACATTTTTAAAAATAAAGCCTACTATTTTATAAATGTTATTTTTTTTATTATCCACCGTCCACTTAACAGAGGTTGCATTCTTCATAGAAAAAAGAAAAGAGGAAATTTCCATGATAAAGCCAAAGTAAATAGAAACATCTTCAAAAACAGGCTAGGGTTTAATGAGTTTGGGTTAGGTTTGATTAACAGAAAAGCTAGAATGCATACCCAGCCCATACCATGACACCAATTTAGAAGTTTCAAAAACAAGAGTGATCAATCATATACAAACAAGCACCATTCAATCCTTTTTGTGGGAAATTGCACCATTCGGTTTCAAAGCAATCCTTTGGATGGACTTAGAAACAGGCAAGAATCTTTGTCAGGGTTCACAAAAAGTAAAAAGTAATGCTAGGTGGTCACGTTATTATATTTGAGTAATTGACATTTTATAAGCAATATTTATATAATTTTGTAATTTTATTATTTATTTTTAAACACTATACATAAGATATCAATTCACGTAGTACTCAAATATAATTACCACAATAAGAGATAACTGTAGAATTATTGAAAAGTAAATGAATGAAAATTAAGAGGTTTATACGTCTGAACTCGTGTGACGATTTGATCTCTATGTTTGGACCCACATTGTACGGTTTTGTAGAATTATTGAAAAGTAAATGAATGAGAATTGAGAGGTTTATACGTCTGAACTCGTGTGACGATTTGATTTTTATGTTTGGACCCACATTGTACGGGTTTAGAAGCACGACTTTAGTATATTGATATGGTAATTTTAATTAATGTATATTCGTTATGCATTTATAATTTTAAAAAATAATTGTATATTAAGGTTAACAGTTATGACACATTAGCATAATTCTACATTAAAGAGATGTATACCGCACATGTATTAAATGAACACACTATATTTATGTGGTATTCCTTATCTATAGAATAATTTCACTTTTTACTAGGGTTAAGCTGATCCCAATATACCAAGGCTACTGTAGTTTATTGGTATCTCTCAATCTTTCTCATGAAAAGTAAAATTTAATTAGGATAGTTTAGATTCTTCTCGTGGCAATAAAGAAAATGGTTTCAATAATGTTTTTCATCAAAACTTCTTAGAATTTTATTTTATGGGTTCGGAGTTGGTTAGCTAGCAAGAATTATTTAAATTGTTTTTTCCTATTAAATCTCGTAAAAAATATTATTCATATAAAAATTTAATTTGATCAGACATTAATAGGTATATGAACAAATTACATTTATTTTACAAAATATAAGGTTTACTCTTAAACAATTCATTTTAAATTTAAATTGTTCATTTTATAAAGTAAAATATATTTTGTTCATGGACCTATCAATATTGGTCAAACTTAATTTTTGTATGAATTTTAATCTACTCTTCGAGATCTAGAGATGAGTAGTTCAGATTATTGTTATGGACTCGTAAAATAAAGTCTTAATAAATCTTGATAGGAGTATCCATAATTCAATTTGGTTCAATTTTGATGCAAACCAAGAATTAAATCATTTAAAATAATTTTAAGAATTTAAAATTTATTGAAATTGAGCCGTGTGTAGTAAAGAACTAGACCAAATCGAATCAATAAAGAATTGTTTAATTCTGATATGGAATTATGGTTATAAGATTAAATACTTATTGCCTATTTTATATTTTTAAAAATTATACATTCATTTTACTTCTTTATTAATTTTATTTTTTCTTTCTTGTATGATCTGGATTTATCCCTATTTTATATTTTGGTTTATTTGCTTGTTTCATAAAATTACACAGGGCAAGGACATAGGTTCAACAATCTCAGGGGCATCTAAAGGGTAATGGCATGGATGCCATGACCTTGGACTTCAGACCTTCCAATTGTAGTGTCAAGTTCCAATGCGTGATACACGATTTTCCATCACATCACACTTTACATGGTTCCATGATGTCCTTATAGGAGCAAACTGTCAAGATCATTAATTTGTAAATAATTTTTTGAAAAAGTAAAATTGGACGGACAATCGTCGAAACAGGCTCCAGATAATTTTTTTTTGATGTTGAACGATTAAAATAAAATTCATGCCATCACAATTAATTTAGATGAATATATTTTCGATTGTTTCTTCAACTACGAACTTTGATTATCTGAGTTGAAGCTCCGAACAAACCTTCTACTATATTCCTGATGCGATTTTCGAACATAGTGTGAGTTACGATCTTTCGAGAACTGATACCGGCAGAATCTGGACAATCTTAGTCTTGAAGGACAACTTATAAATTTAGTTCAGTCTACCCGCATATTTATATGCTACAGTAAGGACCTGTAGAATAATTATGACATAGATTTTTAGTGTGACCCAGATACTATTCTAGCGGTTTCTACAAATATGCAAATCTTTCAGCGATTTCTGTAATTATAAAAACTTTGCAATTGTTTCTATAATTTTTATAAAACACTAAATTATAGTTCATACCACTAAAGAACTGTAACTACACTCTTAACCATAATCTCAAAATCAATTTGCATTGACCATCTCTTATTAAATATTTAACACATCTCTCCACGTTAAGATTCTCGATACCCGTCAATTAAATTTAATTACTGACAATTTAATTTAATCGACATCTTTAAAATTTTTTAAACTCTTCCCTTAACATATTTGACTATCGGATAATTAAGTCCACCTGCAGGGTTTGGCCTAGTCAAAACTTATAATCTTCCTTAAGGGGGTATCGTCAATCACGAACAATCGGGACGTGAATTCTGTCAATAATTAATATTTGCCATATAATTAATACCGTTATCTAATTCACTGAGACTATTGACCCATAAAAGATCACACCCTCTAATGAATCAAAATAACGAATATTAAATATACGCAAATAATAATTATTTCGGGATTAAGAGCGTAAGCACTCATAATAATCTTGAAGTGTGAATTAATTTATATAAATAGTATAAAATTAATTATCCCAATGTAGTCCTATTCAATACACACAAAATGTACTAGCACAGCGAGTAGGAATAATAGACGACGCTATTATCTGTTCCTCATAATCAAGATAAGCTTACTAAAACTCTGTCTACAGTCGTACTGATGATTTGTCTAATTTCATCTAAATTGTGAATAAAAACTTATATTCTGCAAGAACCTATAATCTGATTTTCTGTATATAAGCCGTATTCTGCACACCAGATTAAATACTGTACAGAATAAAGGACAACTATGCATAATATTGAAAAAATAATATTGCATTCATTACTCATTAAAATTTTCATAAAATAAAAAAACTAATTTTATTAAAAATAAAATTAAATAATAAAATCAATAAAATTCATAATTTTTAGTATACAACTCTGACAATCCCCACACATTATATTCCCATTTACCATGTTCATGTTCATCACGTTTTCGTTCATACACTTAACTTAGGAACATGGCTCATGATGTGATACAGAATACGACATGGCACGACTCATGATATAATACGGCTTGCGATATCCATGGGCTTATCCCATTACTCTGTACCATGACGTTCCTATACACTATGTCCTCGTTCGCAATGCTCCTATTTCTCATGTTTTTGTTCACATCCTTACTTCGAGTACACGGTTCATGACGTAATATGAGTTATGAGAAAGCACGACTCATGACATAATATGACTCATGACGTATATAGACCTAATTATTTTTAAGCTTTCAACAATATGGTGTGATGAACGTAACCCATCCCATGAATATAAAGCATACAACATCATGGTATGAAAAAAAATATTAATTTATCATGATAACATGCATCTCAATGTAAGATAATAATTAATGTGGAGAATTCTAATTCTATTATACTTAAAAATCGTATGAACAATAACACTTAGGCTAAAATGCTATTATTCAAAGTAACACATCTTACTTAGTCCATGGGCATTTGCTTAGTGATGCCTGGACATAGTTGGGCCTTTTTCAAGGGCAACTAGAAATAAGAAATTTTTCTTGACTGACTACATGACCAAATGGAATGAAACCGAACATTTAGCCAATATCAGGGACATGAATGTCAAAAAGTTCATTTGAGAAATCTTGTTACCCATTCTAGAATTCCCTGAGTTACCATTTTGGACAATGGTACCTAGTTTGATAGTTCACACTTCAAAAGCTTCTATTCAGACTTAAGGATTAAGAACTACTTCTCAATGCCGGTCTATCCTCATAGTAGCGGCTAGGCTGAAGTGTCAAATAAAACCACCTTGGATGGGATCAAAAAAAAACTTGAGGTGGCTAAAGAGAGATGGATCGAGGAGTTACCCTCAGTTCTATGAACTTATTGAGCAACCCCGAGAAGATCTACTGGTGAGACCTCCTTCTCCCTAGTCTATGTGGTCAAGGCCGCTATCCCATTGAAGATCGAATTGCCAATTATCCGATTTGAAGCATTCGATGAGGCAAAAAACTCAACAACCTTGGGTAATGATCTGGACTTGGCTGAGGAAAAAAAAGAAAAGGATCTTATGAAACTTGCCTCCTACCAATAGAAGCTGGCCAATGGGTATAATCGGAGGGTGTATCACAAGGAGTTTTCGGTTGAGAATCTTGGTCTAAGAAAAGTTGTGGCCCACACAAAAGACCTAATTCACGGGAAGCTCGCCCTGAACTAAGAGGGTCTGTACAAGGTCACTGGCAAGACTAGATTCAGAGCTTATTATGTAGAAGTCGTGGAAGCAAATCCTTTACCTTGGCCTTGGGATATCAGCAACCTTCGAAGATTCTATTTTTAAATTCAATGTGTACTAGACAATTGGTAATAAAATATTAGTTCACTTGTCGGTTACCTTATTCCTCTTATGTTTAATTGAACTCTATGATTTATTGAGCATAACTTCTTTATTGTAGAAGCTCAACTTCCCCTACCCACATAAGGTAGGAGGAAGAATTCTGACTAGAAGTTGAATAAAAAAATTTGACAATCAAAAAACTTGTCACTAAACAAATTTAGTCCAAAGAGAAGATCACATGAGGGGCACACATCTAACAAAAGCCAATGAAAGAAATTTAACGGAACTACCTTGGGTTGGAGCTTGGGTACAGCATCACTTTCCCCCCTTCCATCCAAGATAAAATAATACTTTGACTAAAAATGACTAAAAATCCTAAGTGTAACTTCTTCATTAAACTAATCAGAAATGAGGAGAAAAATGCTTAGGATGCTAAAAGTTAGTTCAAAGTCAGTGATTGGAGAGCTACCGAACTACCTCGAAACCTAGTTTGGGTAGCGTATTACTCACCCATATCTTTCCAAGATAGAGGAGTAATTTGAAGTGTCTTAAAACTTGGTGGACAACGATGAAAATGGACACTTAGCCCAAAAACTAAGAAACTATTTGGTGTTAGGGTACTACCCATTCTCTTCCTTCAAAAATATTAAATTTCACTAAGCTAAAGCGATGTGCAGCAATCCTAGGAACATTCTCCCGAATAAATGGTGTTAATTTCTAGGTAAAGCGTGCAAATCTTAAAATCCAATAATAGCGTTAATCAAGCAAGCAAAAAATACGAATAACGAAAAAATGAAAGAGATTATTTCATTAATGGTAGAAAAAAAAAGGGGATGAAATCCTCGTAATAATATTGGAAAGGAAAAATAAAATACAAAGAAAAGGGCCAAGGTCTTTAAGGGGTTTCTAGGAAATCTTGGTTGTCTTTACAGGGGTTCCAACATCTTCAATAGTAGGTTGCAAAAGAGAGAAGATCTGATTTGGCATAGAAAGGATTCCTAATTTGCAGGGACCCTCCCCATGCTAAGGAAGAAACTGCCTAATGAGAGTAGAGGCGTAAGGGAAAAGAGCCTTTCAAAAGAAAGGAGAGCTCAGTCCAAATAGAAAGGACTGATTCGATATCTAAGGAGATAAAATTCCTAATACTGAGAGATACTTCGAAAGGGAAGATAAAGTTCTATCCAAAGAGGGAATCCTGAAAACCACTCTTATAAATACAGCCACATCTTATGGGTAAAGGTATGCGTAATCTAATTGTAAAGAAATTAATATAATTTAATTTTTGTTTTTTTATGGCAATATCCAGGTGAATTAGGAATCCTTTTAAGTTTAGGCTCTTTGTGGGAGTTTAGGAAACTATAGATTTGGGTTGGATTCTTTTGAGATTTGATTAGACAGAATCCTAAAGGGATTTAGGTTTCTTTGTTTATGAGTTATCTATATGGAAATCAGATCAGAAGTCTAGGTCTGTTGTACTCACAGGTATGCACAAAGTACAAGCAGTCAATGCATGAAAAGTCTGTAAGTCTCGGCCTCATGACCGCTCGAGCGGTGCCCAGTCGTTTTAATTGTTTCTTAATTCTGCAGCTTGGGTTTTGGAGATCTATTTATAGATCATAGGTGGTGCACAAAAATCAGCCCTGACCCTTTAATATTCCGAGCATCAAGTTGATTCAAGAGTGATTTTGTGCAACTCAAATCATCGAAGATCATTCGACAGTAAATCTTAGACGGCGTTCTAAGTTCCGACAGAGAATTCTGCCAGAGAAAGCTACTACAAGGAGTCATAGTAGGAATCAAGAGGGGAGCAGTTAACGAGAATTCCGCATACAAGTTTAGGACTAGAAGATTGAGAGTCAGTCAAAAAGTCTGTAAGTTGTATTTGTTTCTGTTCGAGTTTAGTGCTTGTTTCCTGGACTTGGTATATCCCGTGATTTTTTACCCTATGGGTTTTTCACGTTAAAATCTTGGTGTTGTGGTTTCTTCTCTTTGAATGGTTTGTGTGGATGTGATTGATAATCGTTGTTAAAAATATTATTTTTCAATTAAACGGGAAAAATCATATTTTTCAATTGGTATCAGAGTAGGTTTTTTTCGTTTAAAAAGCTATCGATCATAATCAATCACATACATGAAATTTTTTAGAGAAAGAAACTCAACGGTTCGAACCCCGTTATTTGATGGAGGAAACTATCCCTACTGAAAAGCACGTATGAGGGCGTTTCTTAAATCTATTGACGAGAGGGTTTGGATGTCTGTTGTTATTGGCTATACCCCAGCTACTGTTAAATATGATTTTGAAATTATTTTAAAACCCACTGAACAATGGGAGAAAAATAATTTTGAAGAAGCAGGCTAGAATAGCAAGGCTATCAATGTTATTTTTAGCGGTGTCACACCTGACGAATTTAAACGCATTTGCACGTGTGAAATCGCTAAAGAAGCATGAAATAATCTTGAAACCACACACGAGGGCACATCAACTGTTAAAATTTCTAAACATCAAAGGCTCACCACAAATTTTGAAACTCTTTGTATGAAATATCGTGAGACCATTGATGAATTTTACACTAAGTTGAGTGATATCGTAAATTTCAGTTTTATTCTTGATGAAAAAATTTTCTAATCTCGCATCGTTAGGAAGATCTTACGGTTACTACCTGAACATTTTTAACCAAAAGTTACTGCTATTGAAGAAAGTAAAGATATTGATTCTCTTAGAGTAGAACAATTGGTTGGAATTCTTTAGACATTTGAATTTACTCTACGTCAACCTAAAAAATCAAAAAGCGTTGCCTTAAAAACTTCAAAGGTTGAATTAGATTCTTCTGACGATGAAACAGATATTAATCCTGAGATTATGGCCTTTATTATCAAAAAATTAAAAAAATTTGTTTTAAATAAAAAACCTAATCTCAAGTCAAAATCTGGTAATTTTGGTGACAAAAGTAAGAACGTGATAAAATTTGAAAAGAAAAAAATTAAAGTTTAGAACTAGGGTATACAATGCTTTGAATGTCAAGGGTATGGACATATAGCACAAAATTGTCCAAATAAATAGAAAAAGAAAGAGAAAGTGTTCACTGTGACTTGGGATGATGAGGATGAATCATCTGATGGTGGAAACGAGTCCAAATCAGAGAATGATGAGGGCAAGTTCATTGCTTTTGCTGCTTCCACAGGATCAGGAAAGACTAAATTATCTGATCATGAGTCTCAGGTTTCTCACTATGATTCTGGTTCAGAGTCTGAATCAGATGAGAAAAATAAAAAAGATCTTCAGTGGGCTTATGATAAACTTCATAGAGAAAGTTACAAGATGACAAAGGTTATCACTAAGCTGACACTGAAAGTTAAAACTATGAAAAAAGGAAATACTAGCCTAAAGTCTGTACTAACTGAGTTTCAATCTTTAATTTCTCAGCTAAAAACTTTTAAAACCAAAATGACTGAGAAATTGGTTAGTTCTGACAAACAGAGGAATGAACTCATTGAATCATGTGATTCGCTCAAATCAAACGTTTCTAAGCTCGAGTTGGAATTAGAAGATTCTGTTAAGTTCAAGTCTATGTTTAAAGCTAGTAATGAAAGAGTGCAAATCCTAGAATTTGAATTAAATACTGCTAACATTACTCTAAAAAAATTAAATGCAGGTTCACTAAGTTTGGATGAGATTCTGAGCGTACCAAAAGTAGCAACAGATCGAACTGGCTTAGGATACGTGGCAAGCACATCTCAATCAAAAAATTCTGGTAAAATCAATTTTGTTAAAGCCAACAGCATGCCGACAGGTAAGGATAAGAGTTTGGAAAAATCTAACCCAATCAGAACTGAATTGTCGGGAAATTCTGCTCAAAAGGGTCTACCCCAATCAAAACTGAATTGTCGGGAAATTATGCTCAAAAAGGTCTACCAAACTCTACAGTTTTTCAAAAATTTGTTCCAACATGTCATTTTTGCGGTATTCTTGGACATATTAGATCTTTTTGCAGAAAATGAAATCCTTATCTACATATCCGCATGAAAGAAAATCTGAAAGATTGCATGATCAAATCAGACAGTTTCAGAACAAAAGCCTCGACCAAGTGAGCACTCGAGCGGTCCCCATGCGCGCCCAAGAGGCCAACTGGCAGAGAAATAAAAAAAAGTTACTGGCAGTCGAGCACTCGAGCGGCCAACCTGACCGCTTGAGCTGACAACTGGCAGGAACCCTATTTGTTCTAAAAACCCAGTTTTCATACTAAATCTTTTCTCAAAACTCGTGCTTCTGGGTAAGAAAATTTGATTTGAAATGCAATGTTGTTCACACCGCCTTAAAAACTCAAAATTTCTTCATGTGGTATTTGAACAGTGGATGTTCTCGACATATGTCAGGTAATAAGTTCTTATTTTCTTATATTGACCCTTATGATAGAGGACTTATCACATTTGGGGATGGAAAATCATCCAAAATTATTGGGAGAGGTTCTATTGACTCTCCAGGGCTATCCAAATTGGACAATGTTTTTCTTGTTGACAGTTTAAAAGCAAATTTTCTTAGTATTAGTCAGATGTGCGATACAAACCACGAAGATCATTTTTCTAAAATTGATTGTCTGATTTTGGATAAAAAAGAAAAAATTGTTATTCATGGTGTTCGAACATCTAAAAATTGCTATAGAATTTTGCCGAAAATCGATTAAATCTATCATTCTGTTAAAATAGACCAAACGAAAATTGTGGCATCATCGTTTGGGTCATATTAATTATAAGGACCTTATCCGACTTACAAATTCTGAATTAGTCAAAGGTATTTCCAAACTGAGCAATAACACCAAAATTGTTTGTGGACCATGTCAATTAGGTAAACAAATTAAAGTCCCTCACAAGAAAATAAATCAACTTACCACTCAACATCCTCTACAATTATTGCATATGGATCTTATGGGTCCTACAAGAATAGAGAGTATAGGTGGTAAGAAATATATATTTCTTGTTGTGGATGACTTTTCTAGGTCTACCTGGGTGAATTTTTTACGTGAAAAATCTAACACTTTTGCTGTTTTTAAATCTCTTTGTCTTCGATTGAATAATGAACAGCAAGGGAATAATAAGCATATTTCTAATATAAGATCTGACCATGGTAAGGAATTTGAGAATTTAGAATTCTCAATTTTTTGTGATGAACAAGGAATTCAACATGAATTTTCTGCTCCTAAAACACCTCAACAGAATGGTGTAGTGGAGCAAAAAAATAGAATAGTGCAGGAGATGGCTAGAGTGATGCTTCATGGTAAAATCTTCCTCTTAAATTTTGGGCTGAGGCTGTAAATACCGCATGTTATGTCATCAATCGTGTGTATTTACGACCCGGTACCAAACAAACTGCTTATGAGTTGTGGAAAGGTAGGAAGCCTAATATTAAATATTTCAAAACTTTTGGAAGCAAATGTTACATATTAAAAGATCGAGAACAATTGGGTAAATTTGACTCCAGAAGTGATGATGGAATATTTCTTGGCAATTCTTTAAACAGTAGAGCTTTTAGAGTTTACAATTTACGTACTTCTACTGTTATGAAATCTACTAATATAGTTGTTGATGATACAGGAACAATTGAAGAGACAATGACACCAGAAGCAGATCATACGAATTCTCATATTCTTGAAGATCCAAGTCAGTCCGAGCCTCCAAAACAATCAGTAGATGGAACTCCTGGAAAGAAAACAACGACTGAAGAGCAAGCAGAGTTGGAACCGTCCTCGCGTGTCAAGCTAAATCATCCATTGGATGTGGTGATTGGAGAGGTAACAAAACCAATGATGACTCGCCGAAAAATGCGGGATCAGGTAAGTTAGGTAAGTCATTTTTGCTATATTTCCATGATTGAACCAAAAAATGTCAAAGAGGCTCTGACTGACGATTGCTGGGTGAATGCTATGCATGAGGAACTCGAACAATTTGTCAGAAATGATATTTAGGAACTTGTACCTAGACCTAAAAATGTTAATGTTATTGGGACAAAGTGGATTTTCAAAAATAAGTCTGATGAACAAGGGACTGTCATAAGAAATAAAGCTAGATTAGTGGCACAAGGATACACACAAGTAGAAGGAATTGACTTTGATGAAACCTTTGCCCCTATGGCTAGATTAGAATCAATTCGTATTCTGCTGGCTGTTTTCTATTTTCTAAATTTCAAACTGTAACAAATGGATGTAAAAAGTGCTTTTCTAAATGGTCAGTTAAAAGAAGTTGCCTATGTTGAACAGCCTAAAGGCTTTCAAGATCCACATTATCCCAATCATGTCTACAAGCTCAAAAGAGCTTTGTATGGTCTAAAACGAGCCCCCCGAGCCTGGTATGAGCGTCTAACTACCTTCCTGATAAATCATGACTTTGTAAGAGGAAGTGTGGATAAGACGCTGTTCATAAAAAAGGACAAGAACAATATACTGGTTGCACAAATTTATGTTGATGATATTGTGTTTGGATCCACATGTGAATCACTTGTTCTTTTATTTTCAGAATGTATGCAAAAGAAATTCGAAATGAGTATAGTAGGATAACTTAATTACTTTCTAGGTTTACAGATAAAACAATCTGACGAAGGAATTTTTATCTAACAGTCAAAATATGCTAAAAACCTAGTTAAGAGATTTAAACTTGAGTTTACCAAACCCACTCGAACTCCTATGAGTACATCTGTAAAATTGTCAAAAGATAAAAACGGTGAAAATGTTGATCAAACCATGTTCAGAAGCATGATAGGGAGTCTACTGTATCCACAGCTAGTAGACCTGACATTGCTTTCAGTGTAGGAATTTGTGCACGATATCAGTCAAATCCTAAGGACTCACATTTAACTGTTGTTAAAAGGATTATCTGATATATGAATTCTACTGTTGAGTTTGGTATTTGGTTCTCCAAAGATGCTAACTCAAACATTGCAGGTTTTTCTAGTGCTGACTGGGCAGGATGTGCTGATGACAGAAAAAGCACATCAAGAGGATGTTTCTACATTGGTAACAATTTAGTGTCGTGGCATAGTAAGAAACAAAATGCAATATCTTTATCTACTACTGAGGCCGAGTACATAGTTGCTGGTAGTTGTTGTACTCAGCTGTTATGGATGAGACAAATGCTGTTTGACTATGGTCTAGATCAAGAGTCTGTTATTCTTTACTGTGATAACACGAGTGCTATTAATATTTTCAAAAATCCTGTTCAACACTCGAGGACTAAGCACATAGATATAAGGCACCATTTCATCTGTCAGTTAGTTGAGGATAACATCATTACCCTTGAACACATTGAGACTGAAAGACAACTGGCTGATTTATTCACAAAACCTCTTGAAGCAGTTCACTTTGAATTTCTGAGAAAATCAATTGGGATTGGCATTTTAAGTTTAAGAAAAGGGGTGGTGGGGGGGGGGGTGTTTCTAATTCTTACATGCAAAATAATATTGTCTGAAACTTTGAAAAATACTGTCTGAAGAATCTTTGTCTGAAAGTTCGACAAGATCATGTTCAACTTGGAACTATGGTTTTTGGGACATGTTTATGATATGTGTGGTTAAATATACATGTGACATATTCTGATTTCTGGTTGAAAAATACTTTTTGATTGACCGTTATAGTAAAAATCCCTTTGTTGATGTTGATGTCTACAGCCACCCCATCTAATTATCTTTTCACTGTTCTGCTCTCACTTTGAACTGTGTTTACAAACCTTGCATCAGAAATGGTTACCTAGACAAGCCTTGCTTTTTCGTTTGTTCTAGTATGAAAGCCGCTGGTTAAGCTACATTTGAATATGCCAATAGAAATGGCTACCTATCTGAATCTTGTTTTTTCGTTCAAGTTAGTGTGTTAGCCGCCATACATGCATCTATGCTTCAATGCTATTGGAAATAGCTACCTATGCACACCTTGCCTTTTCGTGCGTTATAGTGTAAAAGTCGCCTAATAATAACTTAAAAAGAATCTAATAAATAAACCAGTTCTTTGTGAGGGGCAGCATCCGTACTTCTTCAACAGACATAAATTGGGAATTTATTTAGTTTGACTTCAAATTGTGTGATTTGACCATACTTCAGATGTGTTTCATGTATATTGATCAATCATATCTATTTTTGACCATGTGAAACTGTGGTTCCAAGCGTTGAAACTCATCTTTTTAAAGCTATCGTTGACACGATTCTGCGATTTTATTTTTTATATGTTTCAACGCCTGGTTATTGTGTTTGTTTGAGTTAATTTCTCTTATATTTCTTTTTTTCAGTGACCGATTGTGTCTCTCAAATTCTCAATTTTTTTCAAGAAATTGTATTTTAAGTCACCGCTCGAGCGGTCATAATGCGCTCGAGCGCGCCATAGCCAATGGGTTGTTACCTTGCTCCTTCGCTCGAGCGGTCACACCTCGCTCGAGTGGTCTGTCGCGTTTCTGTAAAATAAAAATAGGGGCTAGGGCGTCTTTTTTCATTCTTTGAAACTTGGTTCTCTCCTCCCGTTACCGCCTCATCATCTTGAAGGTTTTGGGCTTCAATCTATCATCAACCTTGTTCTTTCTAGCGTCGATTCATACCTCTCATCTACGATAAGTGGTTCGAACATGGAGTTTTTGGTTTTAAGGTTTTTGCGTCGAGCCTTGTGTTTGTTGTTTGGTGTATGGTTTTGATCTTTCTGCGTCGTTTGGGATTGTTCCCACAATAAAATCAAGTTTTCTCCTTGGTTTGCATACAAATGTCCATTTTATTTGAGTTTGAGCATGCTATCCTCTCTGCGTTAGAGCTTTGATTCAATATATGTTCTTGATGTGATATTGAATGAATCTTGCTTAACTGAGTTTCCTAGGGATGGTTTACATACAAAATTGAAGTTTTCTTTTATGCATCAAAACGTCCATAAGGGTTTGGGTCTAGGGTTGTTTTGCGTTTGTGTATGCTGCTATTTCTGTGTTAGAGTTTTGAATGCCCTTTTCGTGTCACAATGAAAGCTTATGGATTCGACCGGTCATTTTTTTTTTATGTGTAAAATCTTGTTGAAGCTCATGATAAGGGTAAAGGAGTTTTTAGTTTCCAGTGTGGTTCACATCTAGAATGTCAGAATATCCTATTACCTCTTTGTCTTGTGATGAAGGTTTGATTGTATTTGGGGCAAGATTTTTTGGAGCTTAACTGGGTTGTGAGTTAGAGTTTGGGATTCATTATCAAATCCTGTTCTACATTTTTGGACCTGTATGGTTGCTGGCATATATTTGTGTTCTCTGGATTTATTTTTGGTTATCTTTTCTGGACATACATGAGTATATGGTTGTGTTAATATTCTTTGGCAGTAATCTAGCTAATTGTTTTTCTCCACTGGTCCCATGGCTCCTCGAACTAAGAAAACTGTTGGTCGATCATCTACTCCATTTGACAGCTCCAGGTTCCGTTCCCTTGAGGGGGAAGAGAGGTACCTTAACCTGTTTTCTTCTCGTCCTCTTAGGCTAGAAAAACTTGTGATTCTGTCCGATTTTATCCATCTAGGAATTCCCCAAATGTTTGATAACCTAGGGTGGACTTCTCTACTCCAAGTGGAGGGAGTTGTTTATGTTGACTTGATTCGAGAATTTTATTCCAATATGTTTGATGTTCAAACCAATCTCTTTCAGTTCAAAACCTTTGTTCGTGGTCAGTCTATAGTCATAGATCCATACACCCTGGCGGATTATATGGAATATGACATCCCTTGTGATGTTGACTATCCACCCATCCCTTCACACCCTCTTTGGTCTTATTCTGAAATTGCTTCGGTCCTATGTGGGAAACCTCAGGAATGGGTTGGGGGTCTTATCTACCAACATGAGCTTACCCCTACTTTTAGGTTGTTGAACATCATAGTAAGTGCCAATATAAGTCCTAGGGGTCATGTTTCCGACATCAACAAAGAACGTGGGTTTGAACTGTTTATGATCTCTAGAGGTGAAAAGATCCACATAGCCAAGGTTTTTCTGTCCTCCATGTTGAAAGTTGTCCAAAGCAACAAGAATGCTACTCTTCCCTATGGTCGTTTTCTCACCAAGTTTTTTCTTTCTCTCCCAAATTTTCGTCTCCCGTCTAATCCCTCTGTTATGCAAATCTCAAAGTTCATCAGTAAGCGCACTTTTTCACAGAGTGCCGCACACATTCCCACCACATGTGCCTCTTCTGATTCTGAGGCCAGTGATTTCGATACCATTCCTAGTGCTTCCACTCCACCTGCTCCTGTGAGCGAGTCATCCCAGTCTTATCTTGCTGCTAGTTTGGATACATTGGAGGCTCAGGTTGACTCTCTTCAGCAACTGATGCTCTCCCGGTTTGATTCTTTGGAGCTGCTTCTTTGCGGTCTTCCTCCTGATGATGGTACCTTCTAGGGTTGTTCGGGTGACACAAAGGGGAAGAGTATATATATTTTCTATCTCATTTCTCTCTCTTTGATATACTTTGTTTGGCAGTTCTTTTTGGATACATTTTTGGATATACTTTGGGTTATACTCTCTTTGGGTATACTTTTTGGAGGTACAGGTTCAAATAGGAAAGACAGGTATAAGTAAGTACAGGTAAACTGGAACAATTTTTGTGTTGGTTGACCTTGGTTGCAAACATGGATTGGTTTTATTTTCCAACTGTGGTTATGTACAGACAATATGGATGTCAGTTGGATGAATGGGTATGAATGTTGGTTTTCCTTATTAATGATCTTAATCCTTTTAAGCTCATATTTCTTTTTGTTGGTTTTATGGTTGTCTTGAAGAATTGGAGGCATATTGAAGATCTTGACCGTCCATTAAGTTTAGGTTGCGTACACCCGGATCTTGCTAAGAGAGAGATTCTAAAGAAATTAATATAATTTAATTTCTATTTTTTATGGCAATATCGAGGTGAATTAGGAATCCTTTTAATTTTAGGCTCTTTGTGGGAGTTTAGGAAACTATAAATTTTGGTTGGATTCTTTTGAGATTTGATTAGACAGAATCCTAAAGGGATTTAAGTTTCTTTATTTATGAGTTATTTATATGGAAATTAGATCAGAAGTCCAGGTCTGTTGTACACACAGGTATGCACAAAGTACAAGCAGTCAATACATGAAAAGTCTGTGAGTCTTGGCCTCATGACCGCTCGAGCGGTGCCCAAGCGTTTTAATTATTTCTTAAATCTGCAGCCTAGGTTTTGGAAATCTATTTATAGATCATAAGTGGTGCACGAAAATTAGCTCTTAACCCTTTAATATTCCGAGCATCAAGTTGATTCAAGAGTGATTTTGTGCAACTCAAATCATCGAAGATCATTCGACAGTAAATCTTAGACGGCGTTCTAAGTTCCGACAGAGGATTCTGCCGAAGAAGGCTACTACGAGGAGTCGTTGTAGTAGGAATCAAGATGAGAGCAGTTAACGAGGATTCGGCATACAAGTTTAGGACTAAAAGATTGAGAGTCAGTCAAAAATTCTATAAGTTGTATTTGTTTATGTTCGAGTTTAGTGTTTATTTTATGGACTTGGTACGTCCCGTGGTTTTTTATCCTTTGAGTTTCCCACGTTAAAATCTTGGTGTTGTGGTTTTTTCTCTTTGAATGGTTTATGTGAATGTGATTGATAATCGGTGTTAAAAATATTATTTTTCAATTAAACGAAAAAATCATATTTTTTAGTAATATTTAGGATTCTTCTTTTCCATAAAGTCTTTGAGAGTTTGAACTTGAACATCATAGTATTTTTCGATCAAACACCCTTGACCAAAAGTGCTAACAGTGCTCTATCTTACAGTAGTACCAGTTAGAAGAGCATAATCGAGAGCCCAGTACGGCCGAGGACAATTCAGGAAAGAGAGGATGGATTTCAGTTTGTGACCTTTTAGGCCAATGGTCAAACGAGACCTTTTAGTTGTGTATTTTTTTTCCCACACACAATGTCAATACTACAATTTAAATGTAATTGATTATATATATATAGAGTACATGTCTTTTATATTTACCTTACAATAAGGTGACCATATGTGATTAGGGTGAAGCAATGCATCCCTGACACCTGCTTGTTTATAAAGTTACTATTTTCTAGGGAATTTTTTTTTTGTTGATGTCACATTTAAATGTGTTTGATTTATATAATGAAGTTCAATCACTTCATTAGATTTTGGATTCTAAGTAGGTTTTTAAGATGGAATTACTACATGAACTGCTCGGTTGGTTAAGATTATTATTTTTTATTTTTGCTTTCGTAGTTTTTTGTTTATTTTTTTTAAGTAAAAAGCTTAAGCACTTAAAATGTTGGTAATCTTGGTCGCTATTTATTTATCAAAATTGTTATTTTCCTAAAAGAAAAAAAAAGATTTCCTCTTTTTATAAGTACCATTTTATATTTTGGGAGTAGAAAAAAAATTATAAGTGTTATAATATCAAAAAAAAAATAATACTTAGATAATTAATGATAATACTAAAAAGATTCATATCACTTAAAATTTGTTCTTCCTACAACATTTCATTCAATAATATTTTACTAACAATTCATGAATTTAGGAAATAACAGTCCTATATTTTCAAGTAATTTAGTATTTAACTAACTTTTTGTTTATTCTGATAATTCTTTGAAAGACTAGATTTAATTTAGTTTATTTATTATTAAAAATAGTTTACTTTTGAATTTAATATTAAGGGATGAACCTACTTGAATTTGATAAAATATAAATCAAAGTAACTGGGAGCTCTTTATGTGATTGAGACTTAGGCTGTGTTTGGGAAAAAGTTTGTTAATTTTTCTTATTTTTATCTTTTTTGAACTTTTTATATATTTTGACTATTTTTTTTTACTTTTTCGAACCATCTTAATGAGATGAACCGAAAAAGTAAAAACAAAATGATCGAAAGATGAAAAAAGTTAACCAAAGACAAAAATAAGTAACATAAAATTTGATTTATTGCCTTATTTTCGTCTTTTCTAATTTTTTTTATATTTTTATCAAAAAATTTTACTTTTCTGGCTCGTCTCAATGATGGGAATTTAAAAGTATAATAGTTTGACTAAATGATGAAAAATATTCATTAAAAACAAAAATAAAACAAATAAAACAAGTAAATAAGTAATTATTCCAAATGGGCTCTCATTAAAGAAAAAATTATTTTTGAACTTATTACAAAGGCTATATATTGGAGGGCTCACTATATTTTGGATAAAATTAGATAGTCCTAAACGGCCACCTTGTCAGCTTATACCCAAAATCGGGCCCGGGCACGATCATGTTGTCCTTCATAAATACTAAATAATTTTTTGCTTATTTGGAGTTTTTTCAAATAAAAGATATAAAACATAGAACTATGAAAATAGAGATGATAATTTCATAACTAAAATTGATAGTTCACAATTAAGTTTTATTTGAATCATAAAGGGAATATAAAAAATTAAAGAAAATTATAAAAATAGAGAGGAACCTAAATAATTGTTTTTGAAAAAAAATTTAATAATATTTCTTTTACTTAGTAAAATATATTTACAAAAATCATGATCCATAACCAAGTTGAATTGGATATTATGGTTTGTCCGGTGAAAAGGCTATGATCCAATACTAATATGAGCTAGAGAATACTATGATCCAATCCATAGCAATATGGGCCTTATTAACAGATAACTAAGGCTCCAATTGGCAACTAGTTTAAAAACTAATTTTTTTTATATAAATTGGGAATAAGTCCCATTTTAGAAAGATATTTGGAAATTTATCCTTATCAAAAGTATTATATTCTATAAAGTCATTTTTTAAAATTTTGAATAAAAAATGGACCCTTATACCATTTATCAAATTTAATTAAGGTTATACGATAAAAGAATATTTTTTTGAGTTTCAAAAAATCTTTTTGCAAATTACCAATCATTATTTTCTTTTCAAATTATTATTTCCGTTTTTCACATAAACTTATCTCTTCTAATTACTGTTTCACTTTTCAAATTACTATTTTCATTATGTTGAGAAAATGATACTTAGTTAGTGAATATGTGGTATCATTGTATCATTATCATCAACCTATAGTTATAGTATCATTTTTTATAATTTATTAAAATAATTTTTCAATACTCTTTGAGTAATGCTCCCCATTCAAATTAGTGAATGACACATTGTCACATATTGAATAAAATAATAACAAAAAGTGATATGTCTCACTAAACACACCAATAATTGTGAAGTTGGAGCACCACCTAAGCTTGCTCTAAGAGCATTGAATATTTGCTCAATTTATTGTGTCATCATATGTATTTCATGTAAACTGTAGTTAATGATTCATTTTCTACAATTTAATGTATCATAATTAATGAGATAATGTAGAAAATGATGCATGGTTAGTGAACACGTAGTATTCTTATATCATTATCATCATCACCTTGTAGTTAAAGTGTCATTTTCTGCAATTTATATGTTTGCAAAGAAAAAAAAAATTCATTGCAGAAATTAACAACTCGCTATTAGAATCGTAGATGAAAAGAAAAAAAGTAAACGTGAAAATGCATTAAACTGCAAAATAATTTATTAAAATACAAAATAAACTTGAATATGGTATTAGAACATTCATCGAAAATGGAAGGTTTCAATAGAATACCAGATTTTTCGGCGCAAAAAAAAATTGGTTCGTCCAATATTGAAGTTTCAAAGTGAAAATGGAACCTCAATATTCGGAGTTGCTTGTTTGTGCTGAGAAGCGCAAAAATAATTTAATAAAGATGATTTTGAAAAATCAGTTCAAATTAGGGCCTATCACAAAGTTAATCTAATTTTAAAATCTAATAATAAGAGAAATCTTAAAATAGGGCTTAACCCGAAATTACCCCTTTTTTTTGTTTTTTGTGTTTTAACTAAAAAATTAAATTAAGTTACGTTGTTTGGTAACTTAACTTTTAAGTTAACTTTTTTTAAGTTGGTTGTTTAGGTAAAAGTTAACTTTTTTAGTGTTTGTTCAAAATGAACAATTTTATTTTTTTATATATTTATATTAACAATTTTATTTAGTTGGTAGTGTTAGTACATAAATTATGAATAAAGGGATATTATTGTATTTTAAAAGTGGTGGGAGTTTTAATAGAATATTCTGAGAGTTTGTATTTTAATTTGATTTTTTAACTTTTTTATTTTTTTTTCAAATAAACAATCTTGACTTTTTGGTATTTTTAACCAAAAAGATAAAAAGTCAATGCTGCTAATCAGGGCCTAAACAAGAAATTGATGAAAAATAATTTTTTTTTGGGTACAAACTCTCCTAAGCAATTAAACTTGTAAATTTAGTTTTTGATTTCTTACAAAATATATAGAAAGAATTTATTTTTACGTAAAAATAAAAACTAATTATCTTACTTTTTAAATTTACTCGTAGTTGGTGCCAATATTTTTTTTGTTGCAAATGTACAAGGGCAAATTTTACATTTATCAAATTAAAATTTTAACTTTGTTTTATCATCTTTTTGCAAATTTTTTATTCTAATCAAATATGTATATGAAAATAAAGGTTCTTTTTTTTTTTTTCCCTACGTTCCTTCCCTTCACTTTCTATAATTTTCGCTTTTCATCATTTATTTAATCAAACAAATTCTTAAGAATTGTTCGTATAATCGCATTCAAATTATGTAGGTAGACGATTTTGATTTGGTTTGATAACTTAACTTAAAGTTTAATTTTTTAAATTTATTTTATTTGACTTTAATCAATTCAAGTGTTTTAATTTTTTTGACTAAAAATGCAAAAAAAATAACATAACTCGTTTGGAAAAAAATAAAAAAAAAAGTTAAAAAATTAAAATACTAGTTCTTAAAATATTTTATTCAAATTCTCACTTTATTCTAAAAACCCAATAATATCTTTGCTTGTAACTTATTTATAACCAATGTTGCCTATATATAGTTGCTAAAATCATTAATCAACTATATAAAAAAATAATAATGTTCAGTTTAAATAAAAAGTAAAAAATATAATTTTTTACCCCATCAAACCAACTTTTAAAAAAAAAATAACCAACAAGCTAATTTATCAAGTTGCCTACTTTCAACTCGAATTAGTATTTTAACTAAAATAAAAAAAATTAAATTTTAAGTTAGTTGTCAATCATGCTCTAAGTTGTATAAGTAAGAGTTGTATAAGTAAGAAGATCTTTGAGTTAAAAAGTAATATAAAGTCAACATACATTGGGCATATGTTATAATTTTAAAATTATCTCTTTGTAACTTTAAGCAAAAAAACTAAAAGTTCGACAAACGAGTTCTTTATCTCAGGCATAGTGGGGGATAATTTTTTTTATATGACTTTTTTCTTCTTTTAGTGAAATTTGTTTACGTTAGTTCAAATGATAATAATTTTTTAAATTTATCTTGTTATGAAAAATCAAAAAAGTAAAAACATCGACCAAAAAATAACAAAAGTACATATAAGATAAAAAAAAGGCCACTTTAAGAGTTTTATATGACTTTTTTCATCTTTAGTGAATTTTTTTTACTTTCGTCAAAATAGTTGTATTTTTAAATTTATTGTATTATGACGAATTGAAAAAATAAATAATATAGCACAAAAAATCAAAAAAATTCATAAAAAATGGAAAAAAAAGCTACTAAAAAATCTATCCCAAACAGAGTCTCAATTCTGAAAGACAATAAAATATCCAAACAAAAACCTATTGATAGCCAAAAAAAGAAAAAAAATTGGTATAATTCAAGCAAGTAATTATTTTTGAATAGAAAAAGAGATCCTTAATCTTAATTAATTAGTTGGTGGAGACTTTTTCCTTGATCTTTTCGGAAGTCTTCTTTGCGGCTCCGATTGCGCCTTGGACTGTGCCCTTTGCGGCGTCGGTGATGTTTTCTGTGGTTTCTGATACTTTCTCTGCCACCTCTTTCGTCATTTTAGTCACCTGAGAGCTTCATGAAGAACCAATTAGCAAGTGATCAAACTAGAAAATGTAACTGCCCATCTCTAACTCTATAAAATTTAGGGTATGTTTGGAGTTTCAATAAGAGGTAATTAAATTATTTACGGTGTTTGGAATTGTAGAGGATTAAAGATAGGAATCTGCAAGTCCTATCCATGCTGGTCAGTCAGTCCAATGTGTTGTCCACGTGTGCCTACACAAGAAATGTGTGAGATAGTTGTCGGTGACTTTTACCAGTGAACCCTCTGACGATCGGATTAGAGCAATGTTTAGAGAGATAAGCCGAGGGACTAAATTAACAGCGTTTCTGCTTGTATAATAGAGTGTATACCTTTGCTTCTTGCTTTGTTCGCTATTTATAGGAAAACTATACATGACCCATTTTGAGAGTCGATCCCACCTGAGCAAGTTAGGTTGTTCTTTCTTTAACTAGAACAGAGTTACTTGCCTGATAGTGACTTGTCACTATTATCATCCACTTATGTCTCTCTGCAAGTTCCTTTTACTATGTCAGACTATCCCTTTACCCCTGGGCCCTGTTTGAGGTAAGTGAACCTGTCCTGACACTTCAGGCTCTAAGATTGGTTCAATTTCTACTGGCACCTTATCAGATGTGTCAGCCCTAGGTAAGTGTATCATGGGCCCAGATAACCACATATCTAACCCTGAACTCAGCTATCTCTTCTAGAGTTCGGCCACCTCTTTTAGAGCTTGGCCTGCTTAGGCTAAGTATGAGCAATCTTGTAGCTGTCGTCTTCTAGAGCTTGGCTACCTCTTCTAAAGTTCGGCATGCTCAGATCGAGCATGAGCAACCTCACCCAATGTAAAGAATGATGGCCAGGAGCTCTGGTGATGCCGTGTTGCGCTTTACGTGAGCTTCAGCTGTGCATGATTAATATCCGATCCCCCTCATAAATATTACTTTCATTTCGTATTTATGTCAATAATTGAAGCAGCATATGGAGGAGAAAAAGAAAGAAAAGCGCCTGCAGAGTCTGTTTTTTTTTTTGCCGAAGAGTTGTCAAACGGTGAGTTATTTTCAGTTTCTTCTAGTTTTGATATTATGTCAGAGTTATGGATACTTGATTTAGGATACTCGTGCCATATGTGTCCGACGAAAGAATGGTTTGACACGTGCAAGCCTTGTAACGGTGGTACGGCTCTGATGGGGAATGATGCAGCCTGCACAGCCATTAGAATAAGTACAATATAATCAGAATGTTCGATGAGGTTGTAAGGGTTTTGAGGAATGTCAAGCATATTCCAGGATTAAAGAAAAATTTGATTTTTTTAGGAATATTGAATTCTTTGGGTTGCGGGTACACAAAAAATGGTGCAACAATGAAGATTAGCAGATAGACTATAGTTATCATGAAAGGACAAAAAATGAAAAATCTCTATAAAGTGGTAATGAACACGGTGGATGGTGGAGTTACCATTACCACAAAGGCAGAGTCTAGCACTGATAGCTCGAGACTTAGATATTCACGGCTTAGTCAGATTGACAAGAAGAATAAAACAGATCTTCAGAAGATGAAAGCAGCAAACGAGGTGGAGCTTGGTCAGAAAAACTCATCTAGAAAATCGGGTGATTATGGTTTAAGTCAATTACAGAAGGAACAGTTTAGTGGAGATCATTCGTCTTACAAGAAAACTATAGGTAGCACAGGCATAGTTTAGGGGCAAGTAGCAGTATCACAGAAGGTGAAATTTTCACAAAAAATTGAGAATTTGGAGTTTGAAAGACTATTCAAAAATGAGAATACTATTGATTGTAAGAAAGTCAAATTCAAGTGTGGCCTGGATTTGGTCCAATTTTATTCAGGTTGACGATTAGAGAATGTGGAACACCCATACCCAAAAAAGGAGTGGAAGACGAGGCGGCTGACAAATCTTTAAGGTAGTTTAGAAATTCGAGATAAGGTTGATATTATTGGGTTTGGTATCTTAAATCTTGGCTTCCATGTTCGTTAGGACATTCGGACGGCATTTGAATGGTGAAAAAGGGGGGAAACAGTCTCTGGACCTCTATGGAACAGTCTTGACCGCTCGAGTAGTTAGCAAATTTTTGAGGCGGCTAGGGATGCACGCGTTAGAGTTTTGAACCTAACTTTGAGTTTTATATAAAGGGTTTTATGTGGTGAAAACCTTAAAATATTTAATACACAAGTAGAGCTCAATTTAGAAGTTAGTAAGTGTAGAAAAGATATTGAGAGACTCAGTTTGAGGCTATAGATACTGTGAGTGAGATAGTGAAACTTGTAATCCTTATTTTCTGTATATAGTGCATTGTTTTCTTTTCTCCCATAGAGATAAGCAGCTAGCTGAACCATGTATATTGTCTTGTTTTTTTTGTTTATTCTTGTTCTCTATCTTATTTTGTGTACATTGAAACTGTGGTTGTTTTTCTGCTACGTTAGAAGATTTGTGCCTAAAAATTTCAACATTATAAGTAGATCAAAAATTAATAAAAATAAAGGCCTTATAGATTACAAGGTACTCGACAAATTTTATTGTAAAATAAGAGCATGATGGCTTAATTTTATTGTGTGATTAAAAAATAAGAAGTAACTTACATAATATAAGTTATAATTATTTATTTATCAAAAATATTACGTGACATTACTTGTATAATATTTTGATGGAATTGCCTATATGACATAATGTTGCTTATTTGCTTATTTAACATAAAAAAAAAATCGGCTTTATTAAATTTTTTTCATTATTTAGTCAAATTATTATAATTTTTAAGCTTCTCTCATCGAGACAAGTCGAAAAATTAAAAATTTTTGATCAAAATATAAAAAAAATTCTATATTACTTATATTTGACTTTAGTGAATTTTTTTTATCTTTTAATCAATTATTTTTTTTGAGTTCAACTTATCGAGACGATTTAAAAAAATAAAAAAATAAATCAAAAATTAAGAAAATTTCAAAACAAATAAAAATAAGTAAGATCGTGACATTTAACCCAAACATGGTATCTATTAATAATTTGGGTGAAGAAGAGCGTGGAAGTTGGAATTCTTACGCTGTCGGCAGTAGCGGTGGCCGTGTCTTTAACGAATTCGCAGGTCTGCCTCACTTCCTTTGCGCCTTCTTTTACTGCGTCAGCTGCTTCAGTTACCTTCTCACAATTCTCTGCAGCCTCTTTTTCTGAGTTGGACTGTTCAATTCTCCAACAATAGTTAATTAATAAATGAGTATGTTTTCTCTTGTTCCTTCATTGGTAACCTTTATGTTTATTATTTTATTATAGTTGTTATTTTTTTTATAAATTATAAACAAAAAATGTTTTTGTTTTTAAAAATATATAAATAGTTTTAAAAATTTACTAAATTTTCACAAATAAAAAAAATATATTATCACTTATTTTGTAAACCAATTTTCGTTATAATTTTCCTCCTCCACCGAAACAAATACATTGGACCACTCTTTTCGACCACCGCATCCGACTACCACTTCCAGCCACTACAACAGGCTACCACTTCAAACTATCTCATACGGCTACCACATCATACCTATATTGTTGCCTTTTGCTATTATCACAGGCTATCTCTAGACACCATTTCTGACCATCAACTCCAGCTATTATTGACAATCACTAAATTCATACACAACCTTAAAGAACTGCATTTCAAACATATGTGCTAAATATATTTTTGTTTCTAGTTTTTTATAAAAATAAATAAAAATGATTAATTCAGCTATTCTGCAACCTAACTTCTACAGGGTAATTCACAAATGATATTAAATGAATACCACTATGCTAACTTCTACAGGGTAATTCACAAATGGTAATTAAAAAATGATAGTTTTTATTTATTGTAAACAAAAAAAAATAGCAAACTATAAAGTTTACCAAATGGGGTAATTAACCACAATTAAGAATGTTTAAGAAAAATGTTATCTTATTTTTGATATCTCAAGTTATTTTGGTTAGTTTATGCGTATTTTGATTAATTTTTTTAAAAACTAATTTTACTATTTATTGTCAGAAGGTCTAATTAAAATTGAACCAAATTTTCGTATAGACTAATTCCACATAGAATCGTAACATTTAGGAGGTTTTAAACTTGATGAGAATTTAGATGAAGCAAATTCTACTCTAAAAATTTTATAAAGGTGTGTCATTATCCAAAGCAACAAATCTATAATGAAAAAACAAAAAGTAGGATCATATTAAATATTTTAACAAAAATTCAAAAAAAAAGGTACCTTAAAAAATTATTTCAAATAATTTAACTTTCATTTTTTCTAAAAACCTAAATCTTTTAAAAATAAATTAAGCTTTTTAAACATCCTGATTAGGGGCTTAATAGGTATAGTGTAATTTTATAGGGATATAAATAAAATAATGAATGAAAAAAATGAAAAATTATAAACATAGTTAGATCGGTATTTTTACATTTTCAGTGAAGTACAAATATAATAATAATAGAGAAAACATATAAAAATATTGAAGTACAAAAAATATTTTTACAGGGCACATATCCGAATGATGCTAAGTTGTGAGTGAAGTATACCTATAATAGGTTAAAACAATTTGACGTGACATATAAATAAAGTGTAAAAAATCTAGCTCTTAATTTGATACAATTCTAACCTTTTATTTTGTTATCTCTCTTATTTCTCATGTTGTTCAATGTAAAAAGTATAAAAGTATTCAAGATTATTACTTTTTTTATTAATTCAATAAAAAATAATTTAAATTTATTTTTATTACCTTTTTATTTATCTTTTTTACTTTCATAAATTAGTAACTAATAAAGTCATATTTTGATTGAGTACTTTAAAATTAACTAAATAATTATTGAGTTATTAATATTGTTTTATATTTTATTTTCAAAACTAAAATTAAAATAATACTAAAATTTTAAGATTTTAAGTGGGACATAGAACTCTAATGGACCTTCATTGGCTTTGCGCCTACCCAAGGGTCATCAACAGGTTGGATGGGCTAGTTTGGCCTGCACAATTAGTTCTTGCATATGGTTTTTTTTTTGGTGTACCGGACTTAAACTTAAATGGTTAAGCACAAATCTTATTCGACGGGTTTAGCAAAGGTGGGCTATTAGCGGGCTAACGAACTTTTATATTATTTTTGATCAGATTCATTCATTTTATAGAACTCGTTGGGTTTATTATTCATGCAAAAAATAAAATTCATCCGATATCTTTAACTACGTGCATGATCGAAAAACATTTGTTTAACTATTAAACAAAAAAAATTATATTTATCATTTATTTTTTTTATAAATAAGTGTAATCTATTAAAATAGTTATATATGTCAGATTAACTTTATTTTTTGTATGAATAATAAACTCAACAAGCTCTGCATAATAATAGATCCGATTAAAAAATATATGTGCAAAGATTCATTTAAATTGAAAGAAATCCTATTCTTTATTATTAATTTTTTGGGGTTATAGCCAACCCAAGTATTATTCAGGCAGGCTCGGTCCGCCCGAGCATCGAGTTTGGGCCGAACTTTAACCTAACGGGCCGGACGAGCTTGGGTTATATAACGGACTACCATGTAAAATGATTATATTTGCACCTTCACATTAGACTCTCAATTGATGTGAGATTGTAGTGTCTTATAACTTTACGTTAGTACATAAAACGATTGATTGAAGAGTTAAACATTTATTACTATTATAAAATCTAACATCCAATTTGGTGTATTCTTTTAAGCAAAGCCAACTCACATATTTTTTTTTCAAAAATTTCCATGATTGGTGACTACCAATGATGGGTAACTATCTTCTTATCAAATTGATACTTAACCGTTTTGGATAAATTCCTAAAAACAATAATAGTTATTTTTCAACTAATTGACAAATTATTGTTTTTTCTATTTTATTCGCACCCATAACAATATCACATGTCCACCGACCCTCTAGTAAGAATAAAAGAGAAGCCCTAGGGCTCACCTTTTGGAGAGGTCTTGCAGCAGTGAAGAACCCCCTAGGGCTCCAAAAGCTTCTCGCCGCAGTCATGGCCACCTTCGCGTGATCGGTAAGCCGTCCAGTGAGTTTCGAACTTGCCATTTTCTGCGCCTTTCCTCTGGTGGGTGTTGCTGTTTATGTCAGCCGATGGAGGCAGTTATAATCCTTTAGGGGGTGTTGGGTTACATGAAGAGAGGGAAGATATGGGAAATGGTTTCCCACATGTCATTCCTCGAGAATTTTACGCCATAGATGGGAGAAAATTTCTACTTTCTATGGTTCCAGCTGCATTAAGTGGCACCTAAATGTTCTCGGTCGTTGGTTAAAAAAAAAAAACATACTCGCGCACACAAAAAATTATTATTATTTTTTTTTGCAAAAAAGAATTGATAATGATAAAGTTCATCATCGCTAAATTGGTAACAAAAATGTATAGTAACAAAAAAAGTTGGCAGCGAGCTAGTCGCAATATGGTACTCGTTTTAAGCATTTTGCGACCAAATTTGGTTGCAAAATGTTGAAAATCTTTTGTGACTAAACTATTTGGTTGCCGATCAAAATGATATAATGCGATCAAAATTTCGTCGCAAAAACATCATGATTTAGTCACGCTGCCATAGTTGGATGCTAAATAATGCCTTGCATAAAATTCGATTATTTTTGGTTACCAAAATATTGATTCGATTATTTTGTGACGAATTGTATTGGCGCCAAACGGCCCAAACCTATCATTAGGTTTAGATATATCTACCACTGCCTCACACAGGATAATTAATTAGCAGATGTTAAGAGAAGTTGAACCCAAACTTTTACTTTCTCAAATATGTTACCTTACCAACTTATTTACCCCCTTAATATTCATATCAAGTTTATTTTATTTATTTTTTATATTAATTATAAAGTACATATACAAATGTTTATATATGGAATACAATGAATTTAAATAAACGTATTCAAATCACTCACTACCACTACCATGCCTTGTAAGAATTGAGGGGAATAAGTTATTATTTTAAATAAAAATCAAATTAAATACAGAGATAAAAGTAAAGACATAAAAACTTATTGACAGAGACGTAAGACATCTCACTGTCTTTAAGAATAAATTTTTATTTCTTGAAATACATGACTCGGTATGTCAAATTATTAGCGTTTTACCCTTCAAGATTCAATTGTCTATCTGTCGCTCGTGGGCAAGTATGCAATATAGTTCTTGGGCAAGTATGCACTATAGTTCTTAGTACAAAACACTTATATGAGATGTCGAACTTTTTATCTTATTAAAAATTATATCATCCAGTATATCTATATGTTTAAAAAGACAATCTCCTACATATATACACGAGATTCTTAAATCCTCAAACGGAAAAACCAATAAATACAAATAAAGGAGATATTAAAAGAATGTAATTTCCATTAAAAGATTAAAAACCGTTTTTCTACCCTTGAAGACCAAACTAAAAACTACCATAATAAAAAAATTTATGTTACAAAAGCTTTATAGTCATAATAAATTGCTATTATAATAATATGAATATGTAACGGAAGAACAAACATCATAATATATTTATGACCAGAATAAGATTTTAATTTTTGTATTTTAAAATATTAAATAATTTTATAAAACCCTAACATGCTCCATCACCATCGCCACCACAACAACCTCTACCATCATTGTGGCTGTTACCTCCTCTATCCCCACCACTACCACCACTTCTGCCACCACCATTACTTGGTTAATTGGTCTATTTTTTTTTTTCGTGAAATGATTTGGATTGGTATTAGTCTAAATATATGAGCCATAATAGTCGGAGATGCTACTTAGTGACAGTGAGCAACGGTTATGATGACTGAACAATGGCTACTCATAACCTATGGTGGCTTTCCTCTTGCCAACGTTCCCCTTCCCTTTTACAATGAATTGTTCTATCTCCATTCCTTTCGTTTCATTTAACCTAATACAAAAACGATGTTGTTTTATTTCGAGAAAATTCAAATTTTCATTTCAAAAAGCTGTAGTTTTATCTCGCAGCAGCCTATGCCTTTAAGGCGCAACACGGATCGAGACCTATGAATACCCAATTGTTCTAAAAATTGGGTATTTAAATCTTCATTTCACATATGAAAGGGGGGCACGTTGCATGACGTGTTTGTTACTACTTAAATTATAACTTTTAAAGTATAATTCTGTAAAAAGTTAAAACAATTCGAACAAGTGCTTATATATAATAGGAAACCGATGATTTATAAACTGCCACGTTATTTTGAGTTTTAAATATTCATTTAATCATTTTTGAATTTCAAATGAAGGCTTCTCGGTAAGATACTTTCAATGCCATTGATCATGCAATTGGAAGACTCCATGTCCATATTATGCTCCGTTGGCAATAATTTTGAGTTTAACTTATTTTTATTTTGTTTAGGTTTTCTCATTTTTTGGTATAAAAATTTTACTTTGTCAAATTGTAAATCAATGAGAGAAATTGGAAAATTAATTTTTTTGATGAAAAGATAAAAAAATTTCATTAAAAACAAAAATCAAAACATAACATCAAGCTTATTAACTTATTTTATCTTAGTTTTATTTTTATGAACTTTTTTCGTATTAAGTTTTTTATTTACTTTTTCAACTTCTCTCGATGAAATAAATCAAAAAAACATAATAAATTGAATAAAAAACACAATATTTTTTTTAATTAAAAATCAAAATAAGAAAAATAAAATTTTACATCAACGGTAAAGGTGAAAATTGGGCAGTTTCACATCAACTTTTATTCATTTTATCATATTCGAAATATCATTATTCATTACATACATACATACATATATTATAACTTAGAGAAAGCTATTATTCTTGGCAGCAACAGTATTGGAAGAGTGGAGGAAAACATTTCCCAGAATTGAAACCTATTCTCTTACAAAATCCTTCGCAATCTGGGATGTCCTCACATTTTCCCTGGCAGACAGTCTTGGCTTCTCCTGCAATGACAAACACTGAAAACAACCATATGAAATCTCCACTAATCTCTTTCTCGACTAATCTCTTTTTCTGTTCGGTCAGAAACACAGATTATTCACCTTGGAACTAGAGAATCCAGAAGAGATAAATCACTTTCTGTCTAGCCTCGGAAGGATCACCAAGTTTTGAACTTAATTACTGTAACGTTGAATATATGGCAAAACTACTATCATTTGGATCATTTCTTGTCTTAGTTGGTAGTTGTGTTTCTTGTATTCTGATTTTGCGAACTTATATAATTAGAATTTTATAATTATATGATGGCTTGAATTTTAAAATTTTATATTTATATGATGACTAGAGTTTAGTGTTTGTCTATAAATATGAACCTTATAATTCTAGTAGATTGTGTGGAGAGTTGAATTAAAAGAACAAAAATGTCGGGAAAGACATAAAAATACTAAGGACACTGGAGTGACTCTTGAGCGGAGAAACGGAGTTTGTTCCGAGGCTCAAATTGTGAGTGTCGAATTTTGAGGTGTTTTTGGTCTCATGATTGTACTCTACGATTATTGTAGAATATCTCTCTTATTTGTGGATGTAAGTATATTATACCGAACAACATAAATTATTATATAAATTTTTAGGGTGTGTACATAATTATATTTTCATTTACGTTCAGAAATTAATAATTAAGTCCCACCACTAGTTAACATCTTGTTTCCCAATTACATTTACGTTGATTGTGACAAGAACTTAATTAATAGGCAATACAATAGCAGCTGAGCCGAATCATATTATATACAGCCAAAACCCATTAAAATATGATAAAATTTATTAGTATCAATCTATTAATTACCTGATATTATTTGTATAATATTTGTATAATGCTCTCATTTAATAATATAATAAAAATACTCGTGTTGGATAATATTAATTCACTTTTGTTTTAAATATATAAAAAAAAACTCATTTCCTTATGTATTAAATTTTCTGATTTCCCTAATAACACCACTTAGATAATATCGTATGAAATTTCAAAAATACTTAATAATTCTTTTTTGAAAGATTGTGTGCGTGCAAATGGATGGCCTAGTACCTAAAGGGTTGAACATGGAATCTCTATTACAGGTATTTAATTATCAGAGGTCACTTGATTAATAATTCTCATGAGGAGCAAAATACGTAGCTTTACTCGATAGACACACAAAGGGATGGACGCAAGATTTTAGTTTAGGAGGGGCGAATTATTCTTGTAAATTTTTAAGAGAGCATATATTAAATTTTTTAAAAAATCTTAGAGGGACGAACCTATATAATTATGAAATATTTTAAACTAATATTACTAAAATAGTAAGTTTTTTCAAAATCTTGAGGTGGCGGAGGCCCCCATCCGCCCCCCTTCAGTGCATCTATGAATACACCTAATTTGCGAATACTTGCGTGCATTCAGAGTTTGTTCATATGATTTTTATACAGTATGACAAGTTAGGCTGATCTGTACTTAGCACACAAGATTTTTGATTGAATATATATATATATATATAAATTTTCACCCACTTTTGTATTATTAAAAACTTAGGTAGATGGATTAAGTTTCTATTTGGAATATCATTTTTCATACATTTTCTTGAAAGATTTTTAATGAACGTTAGTCTTAACGGATATACTTTTTATATTTTTCTTATTAAAATAAATTATAAAAATAAAAATAAATAATCAAAAAATTAAAAAAGGATCTTAGACCAAGAAAAAAGGGTTCAACTGACCATTTTTTTTTGCATTAATTGGTTCAGGTTTTAACTTTGGATTAAAAAAAATACTTTTTAGATTTTTCTAGAATCAAACATAGAGGGTGTGTGTGCATGTATGGCAATGAATTGTTGAGATTACCGAGTGAGGCCAGCAAGGCTCCAAGCATAATCAGCGCAATCAGTTTCTTAGCCATGGAAGAAGAGAGAGATCCAGAACCCATATGCTTTGAGTCTTCAAAACTGATCATAAAAAGAGGAATACAATGGTTGCTTCACGGTTTTACCGACTGCATACATAGATATATATATATCCCTTGGCTTTTCAAGGCTTGAGATTTTGAGAATCTCTATGGATTACCAAATGTGCCCTCAATTCTCGAAAGTCATCAGTGTTCATTTGGTTATCTGGCTTTATGTTGATTTTTTGGTTTTAAGTCACTTTAAGTTAAAAAATTAAAAGTTCATTTGATTAAGAAACTAGTGATTTTGAAACCACCAAAAAAGTCAAATAAGTTAGATATAAAATATTAAGATTATCATTCAGCCTAAATAAGGTATTGCCAAATAAAAAAGTCAAAAAATCAAAAAATTAAAAAGCCAAAAAATTAAAAGGTAAAATTAGAAATTGTTATCAGAAAAGTCAAAAAGCAAAAAAGTTAATAAGGTAAAAGTTGGGAGTAGAAAAACGAGACTTTTTGACTTGAACTATAAGCCAAAAAGTCAGTTTTAAGCCAATTTGCCAAACGAGGGCATATATACTAATGATTCAACTACTATTAATGCACCTGATGTTTGTTTGTTTGTTTTTTTTTTTTCATCAGCAAAAGAGAATTGTATAAAAAAAAAAAAGCATCTAAGGTACAAAAAGAAGCATGAAAGATTTATGAGAAGTAGGAAGCTACGAACAAAAGCTGCATACATGCTAACTAAGTGGGAAAGGCCGGGAAACAAAAGAAAACCAGGAAACCAAGTTGACTAGGGACCAACTGATAGAAAAATAGTAGCTAAGGATCAAACTATGGACACTTCAAGGTCTTGACAACCTCAATACAATGAGCAAAATCATCCAACGTGAATAGAGGATACTTTATGACCTCCATAATCCAAAAACTTGCTCTAACTTTGACCATATCAGCAATCTTTACCAAGCACACAACTTTATTGTTGAAGACCACATCATTTCTTGCCAGCCATAAGGACCATAAAGTAGTATGGTGTTACACTTCAAATTCGAGAGGTATGACCGGCTGTGAACTACGGATCTTGGCCTAATAGTCACGAAAGTTTAAAAAATAAAACAAATGCAACGAAGTATGCCAAGTTCTGACTTTACTAAAATTTGAGTAAAATAGTGTTTCAAATGGTAACCAATATCCTATGGGACACAACAGCCAACGAAAATAACAAGTGATTTTAATGATTCGATTTCTAACTGAAACAACGATCATTTGTAAAAAATTAATTTGAGTGTCAACTCGTCGCCAAAAGATAATAACTCAATAAAAATGCAAAATAAGTTTTTCTACGAGGCCACTGGTACGGAGTCCCAACACACAACGGAGTGTCACTGGTACGGGGTCCCAACACACAACGGAGTGTCACTGGTACGGGGTCCCAACACACAACGGAGTCTTCATTAGTTTTTGCATTGAACACCTAAAAATGTTATAAACAACGTCAATCGATAGCTCGGTGAATGGAAAACACACATAGTAAAATACAGTTCTAAAATGGGATATTCAAATTATCTATAATTAAAACATAATCATGGCATACAATGAATGAGGGTAAAATCATGTGATTTTACAAATCGTGTTTTCTTTTGGCAAAATTTATATTTTCAGTACAATAAATAACTTTATAGGATCTCATAATAAAAAAAAAGTAATCAATATATCACGTCTCATCATAAACAAATCAGTATCATAATTGTGATAAAATATGATCATCTATAAGCGATGAGAACTATATATAAAATAAGTATACAGTGTCATATATAAAAAAACTCGGGGCATCCTTACCCTGTTTGATCCAACATCGAATTTAGAGTCACCATAAGATGGCGCCTGAGTTTTTTCTCTAAGACAAACTAGTTTAGAGTCATCCAGAATACCAAGTCTTTTTCCTAAAACTGTTGAGTACTAAAATCACCAC
>JAULJZ010160028.1:0-27091 GCA_032270985.1 Heliamphora pulchella
TCGTCTTGTAAGGTTTTTGGTCATTCGCTTAGTCAGTGCCATTGTAGCTCTCATAATGAAAATGTTGATAAGAATGCAGACTATGGAGAGTGGACTCAAGTTTAGGATGGTAAAGGGAAGGCGGTTGCTTCGGGGAAGGAGGTTGCTTCGGTTCCTTGTGAGGAGGTGCCGAGTAAGGTGCATTTATGTGAGTTTTTCTAGTACACACAAAGGCGATCAAAACGTTGTGGGCAATGCTGGGATTACGTTGCAGGAGTCTCATCCCATTGAGGGTGAGGTGTTTAATGTTGCTGCCACTGTAGAGGAATCCTCAATTTCTCACCTTTCGGCAGGGAGAAAGAAGTCCAGTGGTAAGAAGAAGGAAAAACGGTCGTTTAATCCCGCAGAGATGGGTGATAGGGTGCAAGCGGCACCTGTAACCCCTATTTCAAATTCCTTCAGCGTGCTTGTGCGTAAAAAAAAAGAAAAAAAAAATAACGGTCCCAAGACCTCTCGAATGGTGAATATGAAGCTTCCCCTATGCTGTCTAAGCAGTCCAGTGGTAAGGAAATGAAGAAATAGTCTCTTGGTCAATGAAGCTGGTTGTTCTTTCAATGAGGGTTGTATGTGGCTTTTATTTGGTTAGCATTTCTTCCCCGCTCCCATGCGAGGGTTTTGTGGTTTATGTTGCTAAGTTTTCTTGTTTTATTTGGTTGTGTTGTATCTTCCTAGGGTATGTCCCTTGAATTCATGTACTTTTTTCTTTTTTTATGATCAGTTAATTACCCAAAAAAAAGAATAATAAACGGGTTATCTATTCTGGTACATTAGTGGATGATCTTTATATTATTACTTAAATCTCTCCTATATTGCAACTGACTGAAATGAATAACACATCTAAATTACCACATAAGAGAAAGTTTTATTCTTTAATAAATCAAACGTTTCTTTGGCACTTATGCTTTGGTCATATTAATCTAAAAAAGATAAACAAACTGGTAGCAGATGGATTTTTGAGTTCATTGGAAGTGGAGGCACTTCTAGTCTGTAATCTTACTTAGAAGGTAAAATGACCAAGAGACCATTATCAGCCAAAGACTATAAAGCTAAAGAACCATTGGAGCTGGCTCATTCTGATGTGTGTGGTCTATGACAATCCAGACTAGAGGTGGCTTTGCGTACTTCATCAGTTTCATTGATGATTACTCAAGGTATGGATACATTTACCTGATGCACCGTAAGTCTGAATACTTTAAAAAATTCAAAGAATTCAAGACGAAGACGGAGAAGCGTCTAGGTAAAACTATCAAATCACTACGATCCAACCGTTGTGGAGAATACCTCTTTGGAGAGTTCAAGAACTACTTGTCATCAGAGGTGATTACATCCCAACTAACTGCACCTGGCACTCCGCAGCAGAATGGTGTAGCAGAAAGAAAGAATAGGACTCTTATAGAAATGGTAAGATCCGTGATAAGTTATTCAGGTTTATCCGATTCATTTTGGGGACTTGCTTTATAGACAATGGCTTACATTCTAAACTTGGTACCTTCTAAGTCAGTACATTCTACTCCCACAAAATTGTGGACAAGGCGTAAGCCTAGTCTAAAACACATTCAAATTTGGGGTGTCTAGCACATATGCTGAAAGAAAACGTGGGTAAGTTGGAACCGAGCATAGAAGTCTTTTTCTTTGTAGGGTGTCCCAAGAGAACGAAGGGTTGTCTGTTTTATAATCCTAAGATTATAAGGTCATTGTTAGCACCAATGCCCGATTCTTGGAAGAGAATTATATTATGGATCACAGGCCCAAAAGCAATATTGTTCTGGAAGAACTGAGAGAAAATTCTAGTAGAATAAAAGAACAAGTCACTGATATCCGATATTCTGTATAGTATTTAATTTGGTGTGTAGAGTACGGCTTACATACAGAAGATCAGATTTTAGGTTCTTGCAGAATATAAGTTTTATGTTCACAGTTTAGATGGAAATAGCCATACCATCGGTACAACTGTTGCACATAGTTTTAGTAAGCCTATTTTGGTTACGGAAAATAGATAATAGCGTCGTCTATTATTCTGACTCTCTGTACTAGTACACTTTGTGTATATTAAATGGGACATTTGTGGTAATTAATTTTATACTAACTATATAAATTAATTCACACCCCAAGGTTATTATGAATAGTGCTTATCCTCGTAATTCTGAAATAATTATTGATTTGCGCATATTTAATATTCGTTATTTTGATTCATTAGAGGGTACGATCTTATATGGGTCTATATTCCCGATGAGTTAGATAGCGGTATTATTTATATGATAAATACTAATTATTGACGGAATTCACGTTCTAAAAGATCGAGATTGACGATATCTTCTTAAGGAAACTTATAAGTTTTGATCGGGCCAAACCCTGCAGGTAGATTTAATTATCCAACGATCAAATAAGTTAAGCGGAAGAGTTTAAGGAATACCAAGATGCCGATTAAATTAAATTGTTAGTAATTAAATTTAATTGGCGAGTATTGAGAATCTTAACGTAGGTAGAAATAGTAAGCATTTAATAATAAGAGCTCAATACTAGATGGTCTTGAGATTATGGATTAGAGTGCAATTACAGTTCTTTAGTGGTGTGAACTGTAATTCAGTGTTTTATGAAAATTACAGAAATCGCTGCTAGTTTTCCATAATTACAGATACCGCTATGAGGTTTGCTTAATTATAAAAATCGCTGATACGTGTCTGTGTTTCACTAGAAGTCTTACTCATAATTACTCTCCAGGTCCCTATTGTAGCCCTATAAATATGCGGGTAGGCTAAACCAGTTTCATAACTTGTCTTCTAAGACTAAAACTATCCTGGTTCTGTCGGTACAAGTTCTCGAAGAATTATAGCCCACACTATATCCTGGAATCACAAAAGGGAATACAGTAAAAAATTTGACAGGAGCTACAACTAGGATTCAAATCGTAGTTAAAGATTCAACCGGTAAAAAGGTATTCTTCTAAATTAAATTCGGATGCACGAGTTTTATTTTGATCGTTCGTCATCAAAAATTTTATCCGGAGCCCGTTTTGGCGATTATCCATCCAGTTAATTTTTTTCGTTAATTGTTTGTAAAAACAAAGATCTCGATAGTCTTGCCTCCAATATTCTACTCTTCTTGTTGATATCTCTGAAGTAATTTCTTTGATTAAAGGCTTATCATCTTCTTTGTCCACCTTTCAATCTAAAATCAACCAAGATATGTTTGATCTTAATAGTTCTATCTCTTCCTTATCTAACAAAGTAAAACACCTGGATAAAACAAACCGTGCCTTGCGTCGTGACGTTGAGAATGCCACCAACGTTGGGAGAGCCTTATGCAAAACCATGGATGAAAGTCTTGTCTTCATAATCAATTGTAACAAGGCGGTTCTTTAGCAAGTTAGAAAGTAATACGACTAAGGTATCATCACAGCGGTTCACGCCAACTCTCGCAAGGTTGAAGAACATCTAAAATGGTTGCAAGACACTTGGGGCAAATAGTTCAAGCCCAAGGAATCTAAAGAAAAAAAGCTACATGTCTGAAGTGTGAAGTTGATTTATCCCTTGCTGCCACATTGGATGTATGGCTACGGCAGAAAAGAAAGACAGCGCGCCTTTTCCTTTAAAGAGAAAGCCTCTGAAAGACGTCAAAAACAGAAAACAAAAAAGAAATTCAAGCAATTCATAGACAATCAGTGATTGCACCTCTTTTAATGATTTCGAAAGAGGAGAGAAAAGGTATGGAAGGAGAATAAGTGAAGAAAACATTTATCATTCAGTAGTTTTATGGCTGGTTTTGAAGAAGAAGTTGTACTATTAAACATACATTCCTCTTTTTGATGTTTGTGATGGTTGAATGGTTTGAACAAACTCTTTTTTATGCTTATGAATGAATGTGTATATGATTGTGAATGATTAAAGCCCTCTTGATAGCATACTCTCTATATATTTCTATGATTAATGTTAGGGATTTGAAAATCACTTTGCACATTATTGATTTGATGCACAAATTTTAATAAACTCAGAATGCTGCTGAGTTAATGTTACAAATCAACTTACAAGTGTATATTGTATTGTTGATTGTATGCCTAACTTTTGAGAATGTATATTTTGTTTAAGACATATCGATAAGGGGAGAACACTTGTTAAAAATATTTTATAAATATTTTCTAAAAAATGTTGAAATTGTTGGAATCATCAAAAAATGGGAGATTGTTAGCCCAGAGACTTTTTATTTAGATTTTGATGATTTTCATAATTTACTTTCTAAGAGTAAATTGTTTTAAAAGGATAATATTTAATATTTCTAAAAAGATTGTGTTGACACAAAATGAACAAATGAGTTGACATCTTTAGCCATATGATATGACTCATCTCTCATGGATTAAACACTTAAGTATTCTTCAATGAAAATATTTTGTATTGACCCAAATTGATAATTGAGTCAACACTTTAAGGTAAAGAATACTTAAAGATTTCAAGTATGTCAACACTTTTGAGCAAATGAGTTGACACCCTAACATATCCATTGAAGTTCTTTCAGGTATCAAACATTAGTGTCGACACAAATGGATTTTGGGTCGACACAAAAGAGCCGATGCTCTCTGTACTCAAAAAGCGTCAACACAAATTGAGTTTAAGTCAACACAAAAGTGGTTCCTTACTTTTGTTATCTAGAACTTTGAGTCGACACAAAAATACCGAGACCACCTGCAAATTTTGTGAGTCGACACAAATTAAAGACGAGTCAACACAAATATCTCGAGCCTGCCTCAAGAAATTTTGAGTCGATACCAAAGTTCAAATAAGTAGACACAAATCTCCTGAGGAATCCTACAGAATTTTAGTGTAACACCAAAGACAAAAAAGGTCGACACAAATTATCCTCTCCCGAAAGCTAAAGAGTAATTGAGTTGACACCAAAACCAATTGTGTCGACGCCGTTGTGTTGGTGAGAAGAATGCAGAAAATGTGTCGACACCTTTGAAGATCAAAGTTGTCCCTACCATTTGAAGAACCATGCCCTAAACATTTTGTATCGACCCAAAGACATTTCTGTCGACATCTACGACAAAAATTTAAATTCAATGGTTGGATTTTTGGCATTAAATGCCCTCACCTACCTCCACCAGTCATGACTCCTCAAGAGCACTCAATTATCAATTTGGGTCAACACAAAATATTCTCATTCAAGAATACTTAAGTTTTTAATCCATTGAGAGATGAGTCATATCATATGGCTAAAGATGTTAACACTTAAGGTAAAGAATACTTAAAGATCTCAAGTATGTCAACACTTTTGAGCAAATGAGTTGACACCCTAACATATCCATTGAAGTTCTTTCAGGTATCAAACATTAGTGTCGACACAAATAGATTTTGGGTCGACACAAAAGAGCCGATGCTCTCTGTACTCGACAAGAATCAACACAAATTGAGTTTAAGTCAACACAAAAGTAGTTCCTTACTTTTGTTATCCAGAACTTTGAGTCGACACAAAAGTACCGAGACCACTTGTAAATTTTGTGAGTCGACACAAATATCCCGAGCCTGGCTAAAGAAATTTTGTGTCGACACCAAAGTTCAAATAAGTAGACACAAATCTCCTGAGGGATCCTGTAGAATTTTAGTGTCAACACCAAAGACAAAAAAGGTCGACACAAATTATCCTCTCCGGAAAGCTAAAGAGTAATTGAGTTGACACCAAAACCAATTGTGTCGACGTCGTTCTGTTGGTGAGAAGAATGCAGAAAATGTGTCGACACCTTCGAAGATCAAATTTGACCCAACCATTTGAAGAACCATGCCCTAGACATTTTGTATCGACCCAAAAATATTTGTGTCGACATCTACGACAAAAATTTAAATTTGCGGCAAAGTTCAATGGTTGGATTTTTGGCATTAAATGCCCTCATCTACCTCCAACGGTCATGAATCCTCAAGAGCTTATGTAAGGAGTTACTCCTCAGCATTTAAAACTCTAAAGACCTACAATCACTATTCTATTGCTTGACTCAAAGTCAAATTCTTCAAGCTCTTATTTATTGCTTTTAACTCCAGCTCTTGTATCTCATCTCTCTTTACCTCTTCATTTATTGCCAATCAATTCTCTAAAGAGAGTGAGTGATTCTCATTGAAACACTTCATTTATTGTAGCCAAGAGTGAGTCACCATTTTCCCTTTGAATGAGTGAGTAAATCTCATCAAAGAAGAGCTCAAGAGTGATTAGAAGAAAATAAGGATTATTTTCGTAGGATCATCTTGAGGCTGTTGTAAGGCTTTTAAATGTGTCCGTAAACATTTATATCCTGGTGGATATTCTCAAGAGAAGTCTTGAGTTTGTAAAACTTTAAATGCGCCCATGAAGCATTTTATCATTGTAAAAATTCTCAAGGAGAGACTTGAGGAGTGGATATAGGCTTGAAAGAAATCGAACCACTATAAATCTTTGGTGTCTGATTCATTTTCTTTATCCCTAATCTCTTTAATATTTACGTTACTTTAATCTTTGATTATCTTGCTATATTTGTTTGTAATATTAAAAGGTTTTCAAAAAAGTTTTAAAAATTGTTATTATTTTTTTAAGACCCAATTCACCTCTTTCTTGGGTTGCCTATAACTAACATCATTTATTACGTGTCCCAAGGTCACGCAAGTATCATATTCATCTTGAACATTTTTAATTTCTAGAAGTGACTCTGTTGTATCAATTCTTAAAGCATGAGAATTGATTTTACCAATTTTATCAAAATTCCAAAATTGGGAATTTTGAGATAAATTGTCAAGATAAGTCCAAGTCTCGTCAGGAGTTTGATTTAAAAATCCACCAGTGCACATCATTTCCATAAAATGGCACGTTTCAAAATTTATGCCTTCGTGAAAAAATTGAATAAGGCCACGTTTCATAGTTAAGACATGGGAAAGATAATAACAAAAATTAAAATCGTTCCCAACATTGTGCAAAAGTCTCAGATTCTATTTTGAGCAAAATTCACAATTTGTTGTTTAATAATAAGAGTCTCATATGGTGGAAAAAATTTGTTAAAAAACTATTTAAGCATCCCTCGCAATGTTCTGATTGATTTTGGAGGTAAAGAATAAAATCAATCTTGAGCCTTGTCTATTAAAGAATATTGAAATAAATGAAGCAACACAAATTTGTAAGGACCCGATCCCTTTTTTTTTTAGAATTTATTTAAAACCTCTTTTGAGATCCCAGATGGAATTGGAAAAAGTGTTAATTTTGAGAGGAAATTATAACTTTAATCATGTAATGATTGATGATGAGGATCATAGGTTCGGTAATACATGAGAACATCGTTGTGAGGTGTTTGGCCTATGTTTCGGTTCAGTTTTGGCATCTTTGTTCGAAGTACTCACCCAACGCTAACCGCTCGAGCGGTGAAGAGCCCGCTCGAGCGGACAGATGGCCGAGAGTTTGAGTAAGTGGGGACCGCTCGAGCGGTGGAGGGTCCGCTCGATCGGACTGTCTATGAGCAGACTTTTTAAAGTCGCGTGTGGGATCTTTTTCTCTCATTCTTTTCATTTCTCTCTCTCTAAAGCTAAGGTGAGAGCTAGGGTTTGGGTTTAGGGGGTTGTTTGGAGCTTCCTAGCTTCTCTTGGTGGGAACCCTCATATCCACCTTGGTCGTTTACCGTTAAAGGCTCAATCTAGACGTTGGAGGCTTTTTTCTCACCGTGTGGTTGGAGATTCTCGGGATTGGAGCTCGTTTAGGCCTTTTTTGTGAATCTAGCATCCCAAAAGTAGGATCTATGACTATCTTTGAATATCTATATGATATGTGTCGTATCTTTGAATTTATGAACATAAAAGCATGAAAATAGGTATTTTCGAAGCCCAAGGTTAGGGTTTGAGGTTAATAACGGTTAAATCTTAGATCTATGGATGATTTAGCATGATTCTATCTCCACGTTTTTGTTCAATATGGTTGGATTTGAAAAATGATGGACTAGGGTTTGAAATTGTGTTTAAACCATGAAAATTAGAAATTTTTGGGTTAAGGGACCCATATGTTGAAATTGATGCGATTATTGGCTAAATTGAGGATTGTAATAACCTATTATATTTATATTTCACGAGTTGTGTGGCATATGACAATGTCGAGTATAAAAATTTAGGAGTTTTTGAGGTAAAATTGAGAAATGTATGTCGTGATATGGGTTGGGTAAAAAGAACCGGGTTAGCGGTTGGACTCCTGTTGGTTGTTAATGAAATAGAATAATTAAATGATAAAAGTACTGTGTGATGACATTGAATGATTAAGTTTGGACACGAGTTGCTCCTCGGTGAAAGACCAAAAACTTGCGCATTGTAAGGTAGGCCCTTCCTTCAGGTTATTCTCCATAAAAGCGTGCTCTTGGGCAGCCCACTCATCAATGTTTCAGAAAGAAACTAAAAATGTGTGCTCTCCGTGTCGAGCTATAGAATGGATATTTATTCCTCAGACCTCGCATAGACTGGTGGCGGTAAATATGCCTGGATTTATAGGCGCCGTCCGGCTTTAGTAATTGAATGAATTAATGAAGAAAGTTGGGTTGATAAAACCTTAATTGGGATGAACGAATAAAGTGATGGGATGCGAAAATGTGTTGAGTTGATTGAGAATGACAAGATGATTGGGTAAAATGGTTAATTTCACCGAAACTATGGAGTAATGAACAATAATTCTTTTATACAAACTTGGTTATGTGATGGGGAATTTGGCTTGGGACAAATGATGTGATTTTTTATTAAACTTATGTATGCATTCTGCATAACCACCTTCATATGTCGTGCACGTGTTCATTATTAGCCTTTTTCCTACAAGGCTCGGCTCATGTTATTTACCAACATTTCAGGTGATAGTGGAGAGCAGACCATGGATTGAGAAGTACGGTCTTGGGAACCACGTAGTGTTGATGGGTAGAATTATATTTTCATTTGAGGAATGAGTTGGTAGATGTAATTATTGTTTTGAATATTCAGGCTATTGTATTTTCGGGTTGGAGTAACTAGTGTTGTAAGGCCTTATGCTCGTGATCTCATATTTTGTATGCATGTGAGGACGGGGGCTCGTACTTTGATTTGGATAAGATGTGATGATATTAAAACTTTCGTTTTCCAAGTTTTAGAGTTGAAAAGGGTTATTTCTAGATTAAATGTATGTTTCAACTTCAAGTTTTTGGATTATGAAAACTATGTTTAAAGTATAAGAGAATTTGGTGTTTTTCCAACTCTTAGAAAATTTTTAGGATTTTAGAGCAGTTGCTCTCGGGTACCTCACTGCTCTAGCGGTGGGGCTTCCACTCGAGCGGCCTCTGCTGGGCGGTGCAGCTTTTAAAAATTTGTTTTAGAAAGTAAGTTTGTTGGTTATCTCTTAGGACTCTTTCCAATATAAAAAGTTATATTTTGGAGGCTTGTTTACAGTTTGAAAAGAGCTCTCATTTACTTCGATTTTTTTTGGGGGGGAAAAATAAAATGTTTTAGTTTATATGATTAACAAAGTTTAATTTTGGTAAATCTTTTGATTTAACTTCATGATGAAGGCTCAAACATGGGTTTTAATACCCTTTTTCGTGGGGTTTCATTATTTAAAAAATCGGGGCGTTACAAATTGGTATCAGAGCTATAGGTTTGAATACTTAGGAACCGTGAAAATGGTTGATCCATTACGTGAAAGCCTGCATTGATGTGTGACATTCATGTATTGGCGTGCTAGCATGAAACATCATGGATATACTTGACATATGCATGCTATGTGATACTTGGGTATGGAGGTTGGATCTTTAGGATGATGTGTCTTGCCCTCGGGCGTCCGATCGACTTATTCGGGGTTCGAGTTAGAAAGACATTTGGTCGACTTCCATTCTAGCGAGAAATTTAAACGAGTTACCCGGATTGGTGTGTCATTCCTAAGAGTTCTCCTCGGTATGTGGACACGTGTAGACGTGACATGACTTGATGATGGTTAGTATGTTTACTTGGCTTTAGATTGTTAAGTCTTACCTGGTTGGGTTTGGTGATATCCTTGTCATAAAAATTATGCTTATGGGGCCAGGACGAGTTGAGGTTAGGTCGTAGTATAGGTATGGAAATGCGACCCAATTGTCAGTGATCGTGATGAAGGTAAGCTCGTGAGATGAGTATTGATCATTTTATGTGTGGTGGAACTCGTTTGTAGGTTGTAGTACCGACATGAGTTGGTGGTGACCGTAGCTGGTAGCCCGTTATGTTTTTGTGTTACTAGTAGCCTCATGATTAGGCATGGTAGGGTGTTAGAAACCTCGCGAAGGTTACCTGTTGTAGTTGAGTATACGATGTGGTTTGGGAGCGCATTAAGGATTATGTACGTCATGAGCCATACTATGTCTTGAGCTGTGTACCCGGGATTGGGGTATGGACAGGAACATAGAAGATGAGAGTGTAATAATCATCGACCCAACATCCTTTAAAATTGTAGGGGAGGATAAATGATTTTAGGGGAGAACCCCTCGCTTAGTGGAGCATTGTTAGTAGCCTTCGTGGTGCTCTGTAGATTTGAAAGCCTATTTAACACCTCCAATGTCCTGTCCTTAGCGAGATGTTGAACCACATTGCTTGTTGAGTTTCGATAGTTGAGTTACAGGTGCATATGCCCAAAAGTGTGTTTCGGTGGGTTAACAGTGAAGTCGCAAGTGTGTTAGTTTTGGTCACAGTTCTAGTGTGCAACAAGTGTAAATCATTTGAGAATCCTACTAGAGAAACGGCTTGCGATTTTGATTGTTATTGGTGTGGCTATTAGATCATGTTTGGGAATAGTGTTTGGTGAGTATAGGGATGTGTGTTAGGATGGAGCTATGGTGTGAGTAGTCTCAGATCTTTTGTGAGGCGACATGCCTATTTTAGTGTTTTCCCCTACAAGTGCTAAGTGCATGAAGCTTGAGAAATCATAATAAGTGTTGATGGTGTGGTTAACATAGTTGCTTAGATGATGTATCATGAGTGTGATGTTCCCTGAAGGAATGGAAGTTGTTTATATTTGAGTCTGCGGTGTAAAGGTGGTCATGCTGTTTTACCCTTTGAATCTCCGTGAAGGAATGGAAGTTGTTTATATGCAAATTGCAGAAGTGTAGATGATGTTTGTGTAGTCGTGGGAGTTATGGGTAACTCTAGCTGAAAAGTTTCAGTTTCGATCATCTTTGATGGAGTACTTTACATTTTCTTTCGTAAGCATGCCTGAGCCGTAAGCTCGAGACGGTAGTATGGCTATTGTTTACCCGTTGAGAGTCGTGTTAGTGCAGTACAATCTCGTGAGGAGAAGCCATGGGAGGATGCAAATAGATAGTGTTATGCCTTTATGGATACCCGGTGATAGACCTGTGGACGTGCGAGATGCGTTGTTCGGGGTGTAAAGAAGTTAAGGGTAGTTGAAGTGCATGAACATAGTTTGAACCTGAGAGTTGAGTGGGACGAGTGGTATGATTGTCGTGATTGGAGTAGACAACATTTGTATGATGGTAGCCAATGTTAACATAAAGACAAATAGATAATATTTTTCTAAACTGAGTACCTAATGGGGATCTAGGATGCGATGGCGTGGAGTGCGAACTTCTGGTCGACCCTTTCTTTTCTTTGGACGGAGAGGGAACTATCTTGTGGACGATCGTCGTGGTGAGCTGTTTTATCCTTGTTGGATGTAAAGGTCAGGACCTTTGATTGATTCTTGATTTGACTATTTTCTGAGAAGGGGAAAATCTATGTGGACCTTGTACCCTTGTTTTGGTCCTTTGGATTGTGCCTTGTGAGCTCATACCACCGTGATCAGGCGATTGTATAACCGATTCCTTGTAGTTTTATGGGGAGGTTTGTTCACTCTACCTCGTGAATATGAGTGTTTGGGTTTTTATGAGAATGTTGACATCCTTAGCTCTTGTCAGAATGAGATTATTGCTGAAGTTTTGACGACAGTGTCTTTCATCTTGTGTGGTTTTGGTAATTCGGTATCAATTTCAGTTTGTGTTTTGTTGACGTATGGAGCCAATCAGTTCGCTCAGAGTTGGTGGCCGAATGTCCATTCGTGGTAAGGAGACAAGTTATAGACAATCAAGTTGAGGTAATTAAGAAGATGTGGTAAAGGTCTGAGTAATAAGAAATTTGGTACTGAAAAGCCGTTGGCAGTATGACCTATTTGGGCCAACATATTTGTATGGTTCGGAACGGACCGATCTTATCCGTATAGAGAAAGAATTTTCTCATAAGGATGCTTAGGCTTGATTGATGGGAAGCTAAGAAAGTTTGTGATCCCATTAGTTTCGGCGGTGTCGCGTGACAACTTGGTGTCAATACGTTGAATGAGTAAGTGTATGAGTACGAACGCTAGAAAAGCAAAGGAATGGTATGAGAATCGTGTAGTGTGGTTCTTTTGTGGTAAGCTTTGGGTGGGTAGAGTGCCTTGAGAAGTTGAGTGTAAGATGAAACTGTTTAGTACAAGAGGCGGGTCTTAGTTGGTTTCATGATGGAGAAAGTATGCACAGGTTGAGTAGTGTCGGTGAGTGATCAGAGAATCATGTGTTGTATGGATACAGAGAAAAGACGGGAGTATACATGCAAGTACTGACGATTAGTGTGGTTGATAACTGTCTGGAATTTAATAACTAATTAAGTGTGGAATATTATGGATTCGAAGGACCGATATGCGTATTATGAGTGTGGATAAATGTCGAATGGGATTCATTATGATCGATTGAGGGTCAAAAGGTTGATTATGAAGCATGGGATTACGGATGCGCTTGATGACGTAGTATGGGACATGGTGGGATTTGTGTAGAAAAGTGTGTGCCAGTGGGAGGTTTTATCTGTATAATGCATTTGGCCTTAGTGAATCAGTGAGTTCATGTGACTGTATGGATCTGAATGGCTATGGTGCTAGGGTGGTAACCTCGATTGTGTGAAACCTTGGACTTAGCGATGAAGTGACACTTGTTGTTTCTGGAATATGAGAGTTGTGGTTTATGAGCAAGGAAGTGGTTGAGGATGGGCAGGGCGTGAGGGCTTACAGGGAATGTTTGCAAATCGTGATAAGACAACATATTTTTTGGAGTTTTCAATGATCTGGGTGAGTTCCTTCCTCTAGAACCAGGTGTTTGTTGTTTTTGCTTAGGAATCAGCATCTCATCAGCATAAGTGATAGCGTTTCTAACATACGTGGAAGGATGATGTGGCTTTGAGTTTTATAGTCATTAGTTGACCGTGAAGGCTTGAACAAGATTTTGAGTATGTACAATATCAGAGTTTGGCGACGTGTGCTTGTTCTTAATAAAAAGTAGTCCCCTGTGTGCGTTTTGATATGAGAATGAGCTAGTTTGTGGCAGTTTGAACAAGTTTGCAGCTGTTACAAACAAAAGTGAAATGTACTTGAAATTAGTTTCGATTGTGGATTAATTTGTGCTATACGTTTAATCGTTTGAATTGGTCACATCCGGTGTGGGTTGTGTTTCAGCGCCTCAGTGGTGAGAGTTGGATCTTGGTCCAACGACGTTAGGATAACCCTTGTATGTAAGACCGTTTGTGCGAGGACAAATAGAATGGATGTTTATCCTTCGGGAACATGTTTGTGTTGTGAGACGTCACTCTTGGGAATGAGCTACATGAGCATCTTTACTGTTGTACAGAGTTTGGTGTTGGTGGTGATCGACTACTAGTCAGCTGACTCGAGTCCTAGTGACGAATTTCGGGGGTGAAATTTCCTAAGTGGGGGAAGATGTAAGGACCCGATCCCTTTTATTTTGAGAATTTATTTAAAACCTATTTTGAGATCCCCGGTGGAATTGGGAAAAGTGTTTGTTTTGAGAGGGAATTAAAACTTTAATCAAGTAATGATGGATGATGAGGATCATAGGTTTGGTAACACATGATAACATCATTGTGAGGTGTTTGGCCTATGTTTCAATTTGATTTTGGCATCTTTGTTCGGGGTCCTCACCTAGCGCTGACCACTCGAGCGGTGGGGAGCCCGCTCGAGTGAACAAATGTCCAAGAATTTGAGTAAGTGGGGACCGCTCAAGTAGTGGAGGGTTCGCTCGAATGGACTGTCAGCGAGCAAACTTTTTTAAGTTGCGTGTGGGCTCTTTGTTTCTCATTCTTTTCATTTCTCTCTCTCTCTAGAGCTAAGGTGACAGCTAGGGTTTAGGTTTGGGTGGTTATTTGGAGCTTCCTAGCTTCTCTAGGTGGGATCTCTCATATCCACCTTGGTCGTTTATCGTTGAAGGCTCAATCTAGACATTGGAGGCTTTATTCTCACCGTGTGGTTGGAAATTCTCAGGGTTGGAGCTCATTTGGGCTTTTTCTTGTGGATCTAGCATCCCAAAGGTAGGATCTATGACTATTCTTGAAGATATGTATGATATGTGTCATATCTTTGAATTTATATATATAAAAGTACGAAAAAGGTGTTTTTGAAGTCCTAAGTTAGGGTTTGAGGTTAATGAAGGTTAAATCTTAGATTTATGGATGATTTAACATGATTCTATCTCCACGTTGTTGTTCAATACGGTTGGATTTGAAAAATGGTGGGCTATGGTTTGAAATTGAGTTTAAACCATGAAAATTAAGAATTTTGGGGTTAAGGGACCCATATGTTGAAATTGATGTGATTATTGACTAAATTAAGGGTTGGGACAACCTATTATATTTATATTTCACGAGTTATGTGGCATATGACAATGCCAAGTATGAAGATTTGGGGTTTTTGTGGTAAAACTAAGAAATGTATGTCGTGATATGGGTTGGGCGAGAGGAATCGGGTTGGCGGTTGGACTCGTGTTGGTTATTAATGAAATGAAATAATTAAATGATAAAAGTACTGTGTGATGATTTTGAATGATTAAGTTTGGGCACAAGTTGCTCCTTAGTGAAAGACCAGAAACTGGCGCATTATAAGGCAGGCCCTTCTTTCCAGTTAATCTCCGTAAAGCGTGCTCTTCGGTGGCCCACCCATCGATGTTTCTGAAAAAAATTGAAAATATGTGCTCTCCGTGTCAGGCTATAGAATGGATATTTATCCCCCAGACATTGCGTGGACCGATGGCAATAAATATGCCTAGATCTATAGGTGTCGTCCAACTTTGGTGCTTAAATGAATTAATGAATAAAATTGGGTTGGTAAAACCTTAATTGGGATGAGCGGATAAAGTGATGGGACGCGAAAATGTGTTGAGTTGATTGAGAATGACAAGATAATTGGGTAAAATGGTTAATTTCACTAAAACTATGGAATAATGAACAATAATTCTTTTATACAAACTTGGTTATGTGATAGGAAATTTGGCTTGGGACAAATGATGTGATTTTTTGTTAAACTTATTGTTAAGGTTGGTATGCTGAAAAATTAATTTTTTAGTATTTAATTTTATTTTAATAAAATTAATTTTTTATTTTATGAGAATCTTTATGAGCAATGTATGTATATCATTTCTTTGTTATGTATAGATATTCGATATTCTGTATAGTATTTAATCTGGTGTGTAGAGTATGGTTTACACACAAAATATCAAATTTTAAGTTCTTGCAGACTATAAATTTTATGTTCACAGTTTATATGGAAATGAGCATGCCATCGGTACGACTGTGGTACATAATTTTAGTAGGCTTGTCTTGGTTACGGAAAACAGATAATAGCGTCATCTATTATTTCAACTCTCTGTGCCAATACACTTAGTGTGTAATGAACGAGACATTTGGGATAATTAATTTTATACTGACTATATAAATTAATTCGCACCTCAAGGTTATTATGAATAGTGCTTATCCTCTTAATTCTAAAATAATTATTGATTTACATATATTTAATATTCGTTATTTTGATTCATTAGAGAGTGAGATCTTATATGGGTTTATATTCCCGGTGAGTTGAATAACAATATTATTTATATGACAAATATTAATTATTGACGAAATCTACGTTCCGAAAGATCGAGATTGACGATACCCCCTTAAGAAAGCTTATATGTTTTGACCAGGCCAAACCCTGCAGATGGATTTGATTATCAAGCAGTCATATAAGTTAAGCAGAAGAGCTTAAGGAATATCAAGATGCCAATTAAATTAAATTGTCAGTAATTAAATTTAATTGGCAGGTATTGAGAATCTTAACGTGAGGAGAAATAGTAAGCATTTAATAACAGGAGCTCAATGTAAGAAAGTCTTGAGATTATGGGTCAGAGTGCAATTATAGTTCTTTAATGGTGTGAACTGTAATTCAGTATTTTATGAAAATTGCAGAAACCACTGCATCTTTCCATAATTGCAGAAACTGCTGGTAGGTATATGTGTTATATTGGAAATCTTACTCATAATTACTCTCTAGATCCCTGCTGTAGCCCTATATATATGTGGGTAAGCTAAACCAGGTTTATATATGGATATATCATAATTTGTCTTTCATGACTAAATATATCTGGATTCTGCCGGTATGAGTTCTCGATAGTCCGTAACCCACACTACGTTCGAGGACCGCGCAAGGGAATATAGTAGAAGATCTGACAAGGGCTTCAACTCAGAATCAAATCGTAGTTAAAGAATCGATCGACAAAAGGTATTCTTCTAAATTAACTTCAGTTGCACGGATTTTATTTTGATTGTTCGTCGTCAAAAGTTTTATCTGGAACCCGTTTCGGCGTTTGCTCGTCCAGTTAATTTTTTACCGAAAATCGTTTGCAAAAACAATGATCTTGATAGTATTGTCTCCAACAATTGGTATCAGAGCTGTTTTGTTTTTTTGTTTACGGTTATCGGGGTTGAGTAGTTTTAGAACTGCTATTATCTTTGTTTTGCAGGCGTTTTAAATCCCAATTTTATGATCATCATTTATTTTCATGTTTAATTGAATGCTTGAATGATGATTAATTAATTTTTTTTTAATCACGGGGGTTGACCATGATGGATTAATTTTTTTTTAGATCTAATGTCAGCCAATGGGATATAGGTTTCGATATAAATATTTTATATTCTTTAAGTTTTTTTTTCTAGTTTATTAGAAAAAAAAAATAAGAAGAGGTATGGAAGAACGAAGGTGGTGGCAATCGGCGGTGGTTGGTAGTTTTAGCCACGGTTTTTGGTTGCTTCACAGTTTTTTTTTCAAATTTTTTTCTGGATAAATTAAAAAAAGGTGCTATTTTCCAAAACAGCCACGCCAAACGCTACCTTAGACCATTCCGTAAAAAGGGTTCAGCCGAATCCCAAGAAAACAGCAAGCAGTGCACTGAAGCAGTTTTTCAAGCGGCGCGGTGATCTCCAAACGAAAGCAAACACGGCACTATTTTCAAACAATGGCGCAACTGTTTTTCAGAACAATTGCAGTAGTTTTCAATCCAAAAGGCAGCGAATCCCAACAATGGTGCAGATTTCCAAACAGCGGCTTTATATTCCGAAACAGTTTCCAAACACAGTAGCGCCAACACAGTGGCGGAGCAAAACAACTAAGCGCCGGTTTCAAACAAAATAGTGTTTTTCCAAGTCAATGAGCAGCGCCGGTTACTAAACTGTTGCAGCGCAATTCCAGGCGCAATTTCAGGCGCCTACACAATGGTTGCATGCAAAATCCAAATAACAAGATTCCAAAAACAGTGCAGCGCCGGATTCCAAGCAAAACACAAACACTGCTGTTTTTTATTCCAAAGCAAACAGTTGCAACTGGGGCGCGGCGTGCAGCGGGACTGCTGCGGATCAATTTTTTTAAAGATAAGACTCGGGGTCAGTATTGTATTTGTATAATACTACAAGTTAAGAAATTCTTATGCAATCGAAATACAGAAAGCTGATACAGATTGAACCAATGCAGCTTATCTTCAAAACGAAAAATTGAAACTCTTTAAAGTTTCAGGTTGATCATAAAATCAGGATATATTTATCTTGATTTTAATTTATTTTTTTTATATTAACTGCGTGAATGATAAATATTGATTTTATTTATCCTGTTAATTTAATTAATTCGGATATTCGATTTTAGTTAAAATATTTTGTAATAAAAAATAAAATTAATTTTTTTTAATTAATTAATTAATTAAATAAAAAAACTTTAGATATTTTATTTTTTACAAAATATTACGTTTAAGATTATTTTTTAAAAAAATCAGATATCTTAGAAAAACGTGAGAACTAATTTCGAATTTTGAATTACTTAAATGAAAAAATGTGTAATCGAAATAAATTATTATTTTTTAAAAAATATAAAATAGAAAATAAAATAAATGCTTTTAATCACTACCTTAGCTAAAAACCTAAAGGAAAAACTATGCATTTATTAAATTTTATTTGTTACGCATTTAAATAAGAAAATATAGTTTGATAAATCAGAATCTTTGAAATCATGTACACGGAAAGATATTTGATTCTTTTAGAACGTGTAGCTTTCGAAATTAATAAATTTATTTTAATTAAATGAAGTTTTATAACCCTCAAAAATATTTTAAAAATCTAAGTGGAAGAAAGAATTTGTTCACAGATAAATTTCGCAGTTTCCATCACCAGTTTATAGACGATGCAATTAAACCCTGCATGTTGGCAGTAAGGCCTTTCTCCCCATCGGACAGATTAATTGCGGTATCGCCAGTACAAATCTTCTTTAGAGATAATTTTGGATAATTGTTAGTGTGAATCAATTTTTCATCTGAAGGGTTCATTGCGAAGCGATTGATTTGGAATTAGGTGATAGTTAATACTTAACTGTATATAATAGTATTCTCTCCATCTGAGTCACTGCTATTATATACTAAAGCGAAGCTATGTCAGCTATTTAATTTTACTTGGCATGGTCAGTTGCCTAGATAATAAAATTAAAAGAAATTGACATGTCTGGTCTTATGATGGATAGTAGACATCCACCCATCGTAGCATGCTATTCACAGGAATTTAGGCTACTGTTGAATTAATTTTAAAATGGTAGAGGGAACCAAATTAAAATGAATTCAAAGTTTTGCTCATTATAATTAATGGTATTTTTAATTATATGATTTTTAGAATTAAAATGGATTTCAACCCACTTGCTTTAATACTCAAAGAAAACAAACTCATAGGACTGAATTTTGTTAACTGAAAATGTAATTTGGATATAGTTTTAACTACAAATGTTATTCCTTCAATACCAGGAAATGTGTTTGTTTCTGAAAAATGTTCTTCCTCTGAGCCGAAAGGCATAAAGAAGAAAAAGTTTTAAAAACAAAGAGACGATTTCAGGGTAGTTAGTGGGTCACAAACTGGTGTGAAAAAGTCGAAAAGCAAATATTTTCACTACAACCAGACCCGACACTGAAAAAAGTTATGTCCAGTATTTATCAGAAGGTAGAACAAACAAGGTAATTTTTGTTCACTAGTTGTGGAAACATGTTTAGCGATGTTATCTACTTGTACCTGGTGTGTAGATATGAGAGCCACTAATCTTGTCTGCAATTCATTGCAGGGGTTCCAAAAAACTTAACAATTTAGTGATGGGGAGATTTACCTATATATGGGTAATAATACAAAGGTAACGGCAGTTGCAGTAGGAGATGTCACTCTCAGTTTTGGTAGAGATCGAATTTTAATATTTATAGATTGTCTTTATGTACTACCTGCCATTAGAAGGAACTTAGTTTCAGTTTCTGGATTTATTAAAGACGAATATTTGGTTTATTTTAATAACTCTGTGGTTATTAAGGATAATAAACGGGTTATCTATTCTGGTACATTGGTGGATGATCTTTATATTATTACTCTAATCTCTCCTACACTGCAACTAACTAAAACAAATAATACATTTATATTACCATATAAGAGAAAATTTCCTTCTTTAATGAACCGAACATTTCTTTAGCACTTACGCTTGGGTCATATTAATCTAAAAAGGATAAACAAATTGGTAGTAGATGGACCTTTCAGTTCATTGAAAGTGGAGACACTTCCAGTATGTGAATCTTGCTTAGAGGGTAGATGACCAAGAGGCCATTTTCGGTCAAAGGCTATTGAGCTAAAGAACTGTTGGAGCTAGTTCATTCTGATGTGTCTGGTCCTATGATAATCCGAGCTAGAGCTAGCTTTCAGTACTCCGTCAGTTTCATTGATGACTACTTAAGGTATTGATACATTTACCTGATGCACCGTAAGTCTGAATGTTTTGAGAAATTCAAAGAATTCAAAGCAGAGACGGAGAAGCATCTCGATAAAAGTATCAAAATACTACGATCCGACCTTGATAGATAATACCACTTTAGAGAGTTTAAGGACTACTTGTCATCAGAGGGGATTACATTCCAGTTGACTGCACCTGGCACTCTACAGTAGAATGGTGTAGCATAAAGAAAGAATAAGACTCTTATGGAGATGGTAAGGTCAATGATGAGTTATTCAGGTTTATCAGATTCGTTTTGGGGACTCGCTTTAGAGATAGCGACTTACATTCTGAACTTGGTACCTTCTAAGTCAATACCTTCTACTCCCACAGAATTGTGAACTCGGCGTAAGCCTAGTCTGAAACACATTCAGATTTGGGGGTGTCTAGCACATGTGCTGAAAGGGAACGCGGATAAGTTAGAACCGAGAATAGAAGTCTGTTTCTTTATGAGGTATCCAAAGAGAACGAAGGGTGGTCTATTTTATAATCCTAAGAATCAGAAGGTCATTGTTAGCACCAATGCCCGATTCTTAAAAGATGATTATATTATGGATCACAGGCCCAAAAGAAATATTATTCTAGAAGAACTGAGAGGAAATATCAGTAGAATGGAAGAACAAGTTACTGATATTTCATTATCTCGACATAGTGGGAAGATATCAGGACATGTGCAAATCAAGAACAAGGTGCTGATGCATAGGGTTCATATTCTGCACAGCATGTTACTGCTAGTACACAGACACAGATAGTGCCTCGTCGTAGTAGGAGAGTTATTCATTAACTTGATCGGTATATGTTCTTGAGAGAGTCGTTTGACAAGATCCTAGCAGAACTAAAAACAGAGCCCTGTAACTACAATAAAGCACTAAAAGACAAAGATGTAGATCTTTGGCAAAGTGCTATGAATTCAGAGATAGAATCTATGTATTCCAATCAGGTCTGAAAACTTGTAGAACCACCCGAATGGATAAAACTCATTAGATGCAACTGGAACTACAAGAAGAAGAGAGGAGTATAAGGGAATGTTGAAACCTTCAAAGCTAAACTTGTTGTTAAAGGGTTCACTCAGAAAGAAGGGATCGACTATGAGAAAAATTTTTCACCAGTAGCCATACTTAAGTATATCCGGATTCTCTTATCTATTACGGGACATTTCGATTACAAAATCTGGAAAATAGATGTCAAGACAGCTTTCCTTAATGGAAGTCTTGACGAGTGTATCTATATGATACAACCAGACGAATTTATTGCAAAGGTCCAGGAGCACATGTTGTGCAAGCTTAAGAGATCTATTTATGGACTAAAATAGGCATCAAGGTCTTAGAATATCCGATTTGATCAAGTTATAAAGTCTTATGATTTTGATCAAAGTCCAGATGAGTCCTGTGTGTACAAGAAGCGTGACGAAAGCGTGGTGATCTTCCTAGTACTTTATGTAGATGATATCTTACTCATCTGAAACGATGTGGAGGCATTATCTATAGTTAAAGTATGGTTATCTGGATAGTTCGATATGAAGGACTTGGAAAAAGCCAGTCACATCCTTGAGATCAAGCTTATGCGAGATCAAAAACAAAAGATGTTGGGCTTATTACAAGCAAAATATATCGATGATATCCTTGCTCGTTTTAGCATGTAGGATTCCAAGAAAAGATTTTTCCATTTCAGGCACAGAATCACTCTATCCAAATATCAGTGTCCTAAGACACCTGATGAGATAGAGAAGTTGAAGGCGGTTCCTTATGCTTTGGCAGTAGGAAGCCTCATGTATACTATGCTTTGCACTAGATCCAACATCTGTTTTGTCGTTGGCATGGTTAGCAGATATCAGTCTAATCTAGGGCAGGAGTATTGAACTGTGGTAAATAATATAATCAAGTACCTGAAAAGGACTAAGGATTATATGTTGTTTTACTAGGCAGACAGTCTAGTACTTTTGGGGTACACAGACTCAGATTTTCAGTCAAACATAGAGCTTGCATCAAGGGACAACCTTGTAGATCCTTTACAAATAGCTTACCGACTAAAACTTTTAATAGTCATGTAGAGGGCATGGGAGTGAGATGTATGGCACCATGATTTTGAGTATAAGTAAGGGATTATTAGGGTTGGTATACTGAAAAATCATGTTTTTAGTATTTAATTTTATTTTAATAAAATTAATTTTTCATTATATGAGAATCTTTATGAGTAATGTATATGTATCATTTCTTTGTCATGCATGGATGCCCGATATTCTGTTTAATATTTAATCTGGTGTGTAGAGTACGGCTTGCACACAGAAGATCAGATTTTAGGTTCTTGCAGAATATAGATTTTATGTTGACAGTTTAGATGAAAATAGACATACCATCGGTACGACTGTAGCACAGAGTTTTAGTAGGGCTGTCTTGGTTACGGAAAACAGATAATAGCGTCGTCTATTATTCTGACTCTCTATGCCAGTACACTTAATCTGTATTGAATGGGACATTTGAGATAATTAATTTTATACTAACTATATAAATTAATTCACACTCTAAGATTATTATGAATAGTACTTGTTCTCTTAATCCTAAAATAATTATTAATTTGTATATATTTAATATTCGTTGTTTTGATTCATTAGATGGTATGATCTTATATGGGTCTATATTCCCGGTGAGTTTCATAACGGTATTATTTATTTGGTAAATATTAATTATTGACGGAATTCACGTCCTGAAATATCGGGATTGACGAGACCCCCTTAAGAAAGCTTATAAGTTTTGACCGAACTAAACCATGCAAATGGATTTAATTATCCGACGGTCAAATAAGTTAAACAGAAGGGTTTAAAGAATATTAAGATGCCGATTAAATTAAATTTTTAGTAATTAAATTTAATTGACGGGTATCGAGAATCTTAACGTTGAGAGAAATTGTAAGCATTTATTAACATGAGCTCAATAGTTCTTTAGTGGTGTGAACTGTAATTCAGTATTTTTTAGAAATTACAAAAATTGCAACGTCTTTCCATAATTGCAGAAATCGCTGATATGTATCTGTGTTCCACTGGAAGTCTTACTCATAATTATTCATCAGGTTCCTGCTGTAACTCTAGATATATGTGGGTAGGCTAAACCAGTTTTATATATGGATATATCAGAATTTATTTTTCAAGACTAAATATATCTGAGTTCTACCGGTGCGAGTTCTCGATAGTTCGTAACCTACACTACGTTCGAGGATCGCGTAAGGGAATACAGTAGAAGATCTGACAGGAGTTTCAACTCGAAATCAAATCGTAGTTGAAGAATCGATCGACAAATGGTATTCTTCAAAATTAATTTCGGTTGCACGAATTTTATTTTGATTGTTTATTGTCAAAAATTTTATCTAGAGTTCGTTTCGGCATTTGCTAGCCCAGTTAATTTTTTATCGAAAATTGTTTGTGAAAATAATAATCTTGGCAGTATTGCCTCCAACACTTATGTATGCATTCCGCATAATTATCTTCATATGTTATGTACATATTCATTGTTAGTCTTTTTTCTACGAGTCTCGGCTTATGTTATTTATCAACATTTTAAGTGATAGCGGATAGAAGACCCTGGATTGAAAAGTATGGTCTAGGGAACCACGTAGTGTTGATGGGTAGAATTACATTTTCATTTGAGGAATGAGTTGGTAGATGTAATTATTGTTTTGAATATTTGGGCTAATGTATTTCTGGGTTGAAGTAACAAGTGTTGTAAGGCTTTATGGTCGTGATCTCATATTCTATATGCATGTGAGGACGTGAGCTTGTACTTTGATTTGGATAAAATATGATGATATTAAAACTTTGGTTTTCCAAGTTTTAGAGATGAAAGGGGTTATTTCTATATTAAATGTATGTTTCAACTTCAAGTTTTTGGCTTATGAAAACTATGTTTAAAGTATAAGAGAATTTGGTGTTTTTCTAATTCTTAGAAAATTTTCAGGATTTTAGCGCAGTTGCTCTTGGGTACCTCACCGCTTGAGCGGTGGGGCTTTTATTCGAGCGGCCTCCGCTGGGCGGCGCACATTTTAAAATTTTGTTTTGGACAGAAAGGTTTGTTAGTTATTTCTTAGGACTCCTTTCGATATAAAAAGTTATATTTTGGAGGCTTGTTTACAGTTTGAAAATGGCTCTCATTTACTTTGATTTTTTTTTTTTTGGAAAAAATGAAAATATTTTAGTTTATATGATTAACGAAGTTTAATTTTGATAAATATTTTAATTTGACTTCGTGATGAAGGCTCAAACTCGGGTTGTAATACCCTTTTTCGTGAGGTTTTATTATTTGAAAAATCGGGGCGTTACAAAATTCCTCATTAACATTTGGATATTTTAAAATCAAATAATTCTGCTCAAAATTTTCAATATGCTCAAATAGATTTTTTGAATTTAAACCATAAAAATGAAAAAACAACAAAATCACTTTGAGGTGCACATTAAAAGTTCCTATAGTGGTTGAAAATATAATACAAGATAGAGAATTGATTGTCGTGGATCGCAAATAGTTATCCCATGTCCTCAATTACGGGTAATCATGAATTTTAAAACCCTCAAAATAGTTTTTAAAATAGGTCTCTTTTTTTTTTGAAGAATGAAAGGAGGAGAACGAAAGAAAAAAGAAAAAGAAGAAACAAACTAATACTAGTAATAATAATAATTAGAATAATAAAACTAATAATAATAAGAATAATAAAACTAATAATAATAAGAATAGAAAAAAATAAAAACTAGAAAAAAAAAAGAGAAATAGGGATGGGGGTTGGTGGCGGATAAGGATGAGTGAGTGATAGGGGTGAGAATAAAAAAAAATTCTCCAAAATAGGAGTGAAGTTGCTAGGTAGGATGGGGTTTCAAGAGAAACAAGTTTCTATTTTTTTTAATAAGAAAGATAAATAAAAAATAATAATAATAATAATAATAATAAAAAAATAATTAAAAGATATGGAGGGTGCTGGATAGGATAGGGATAGGGATGAAGAATTTGAGGGATTTAGAGATTTAGGATAAGAATGAGGGAATGGGGATAAGAAAAAAAAATTGGGTTTGTTTTTTTATTTATTTTTATTACTTAAAAATTAATAAAACTTTACAGTACTTTGGTAAGAAATCAGTATCCACACCGAATTACCTTCAACGCCGAGCAATCTGCAATTAATTAACAAAAAAGTAATTAAAAAAATTATACGAAAATCCTAAACTATCAAAACAAGTCCTAAAGAATAAATTAAAATTAGAACTATTCTAAAAATATGCAACCGTGCTTTTTGTCCCTGGCAATGGTGCCAAAAATTAATTCGTTGTCGTACCGTATCAAAATAAATATTTAAAATTTTAGAATTAACTACTATTTGATAGAATAGTGATTAAGTTCAGGTATCGTTCCAACGAGGACAAATAGGCTAAGTTACGGTATTCTCATATTGATATCCAAAATTAATTTGAAATATAATTTGATTAAAATTATAAAATATGGTTGATTTGAATAAAATAAAATAATAAAAACTATTTTAAATCTAAAAGATAATGAAAATTTCTAAAGTTTGAATCTACTCTAGTTAGTATTTTAGTTTCATTCAGATTCTATTTCATTCATTCGATTCAATTCAATTTAATTCAATTCAGTCACGACCACAAGACTGACACAGATTAGCAAGAGAATAAAGTCAAATCTAAACCCGACATATCCTATCTTAGACGTGGCACACATCGTGCAAGTGATCCCAATACGGCCCGTCCTATCCGAGCATAAGATATCTCACGTTTAGATAAAAACAAGAACATATAGCAGTTGTGTTAGATCTAGGCAACCCAAGAGGGGGGTGAATTTTAGGTCTTTAAAAAATAATGACAATTTAAAAAATATTTTTCAAAAATCTTTTAATATTGCAATAATGCAAGATAAGCAAATATGAAACCAAAGCAAGTATTAAAGATGAGGGATAAAGAGATAGAACCAGACACCAGAGATTTATAGTGGTTCGGTTTTATCCTAGCCTACGTCCACTCCTCAAGATCTCCCTTGAGTATTTTCACTATCTAGAATATTTCACGAGCATATTTCAAGCCTTTATAATCTTCAAGACTTCTCTTGAATGATCTGAATATTTATGGGCACATTCACAAGCCTATTTCAGCTTCAAGAAGATCCTATAAAAATAAGTCCCTATTTTCTTCTAATCTATCTTGAACTCTTCTTTGATGAGATTCACTCACTCACTCAAAGGATAAAAGGTGACTCACCCTTGAATACAATAAATGAGATGTATTAAAGATGAACTCTCACTCTCTTTACAGAAATGATTTACAATAAATGAAAAGATAAAGAGAAATGAAGAATAAGAACTGGAGTTACAGCAATAAATGTGAGCTTGATGATTCTAAGATTGATTTGAGCAATGGAACAGTAAATGCAAGTCTCCAATCTCTTAAATACTGAGAAGTAACTCCTTATATAAGTTCTTGGAGTATCATGATCGTTTGAGATAGGTGGGAGCAATAAATGCCAAAAATTCAACCGTTGAGATCTAACGCGATTTGAATTTTCGTCGCCAGTGTTGACACAAATACCTTTGGTGTCGACACAAAGTGTCTAGGGCAGAGTTCTTCAAGTAGTTGGGTCGACACGAATTTTCTGAGGGGTCGACATAATTTCAGCATTTTACCTTCCAACATTCTGGTGTCGACACATTTGAATCCGATGTCGACTCGTTCAAAAACTTCAGCATCTGGAGAGACCATTTGTGTCGACTCAACTTGCCTTTGGTGTCGACACTAAAATTCTGTAAGGAGCCTCGGTTCTTTTGTGTCGACACATTTGGTCTCTGAGGTCGACACCAATATTCTGCAGGCAGACGCGGAACTTTTGGGTCGACGCATTTGGACTTGGGGTCGACACCAAAAATCTGCAGGAGGTCTCGGTTGTTTTATGTCGACACAACTTCTATTTGTGTCGACCCAAACTTC
>JAULJZ010160047.1:0-27086 GCA_032270985.1 Heliamphora pulchella
CTCATAGGTGGTCTCACACTTGACATATATGTATTTAGCATATATATATATATATATATATATATATATATATATATATACTACCGTTATTAATCCTATAGTTTAGAACCGGGTCCTTACAATCTACCCTCCTTAAAATAAATTTCGTCCCCGAAATTTCGCATCGTACCTTCGTTTGTGAAAAGCTGTGGGTAGTTTGTTCGCATGGTGCCCTCGCATTCTCAAGTCGATTTTTCGATCCCTCCGTGTCTTCATAACACGCGTACAAGCGGAGAAGTTTTCCCTCTGAGTACTTTGTCACGCGTAATCGAGAATCTTCACTGGACATTATTCGAAGGTCGTGTCTTCGTCAATCTGGAGCTCTTTCCAATTAAGGGTGTGGGTCGGGTCTGGTTCCTACTTTTGCAACATCGAGATGTGAAGTACGCTGTGAGCATCTGTAAACTGAGGTGGCAGAGTAAAACGGTAGGCAACTGTTCCAAACTCTAGCTAGGGTTTCGAATGAGCTGAGATATCTAGGTGACTGCTTTCTTTTTCTTTCGAATTGAATAATTCCTTGGCGTGGCCAAATCTTGAGAAATAGATGGTCTCCTACTTTGAGTTCTAAGGGTCTTTGTCGTTGGTCAGCATAACTCTTCTGTCGGCTTTGTGGGATGACAAGACATTGTCAAACTAACTTGATATTTTTGGTTGTCTTGAGTACGATGTCCAGTCCTAGCAAGCTGGTCTTTCTGGTTTCTTCCCAACATACGGTTGATCTGTACAGTTTTTCGTAGAGCGTTTCGTATGGTAGCATACCAATACTGGCTTAACAGTGGGTGTTGTAGGCAAACTCAACGAGCGGTAAGTGTTTCTCCCAACCTCTTTTGAAAAGTTCCATTACGTAGGCTCTCAGCATATCTTCAACGGTCTGAATGGTGCATTTGGATTGTCCGTCAATCTGAGGGTGAGACATGGTTCTCGGTCAGATGTAATAGAGGTTGACAACTCATGTAGGCGTACAATCTTGCAGACGTGCTTTCGGATTAAGGTCTTTAACGTGTAGGGAGGTCTAACTAGTAGAAAGCGAGCAGTCTTGGTGAGGTGGTTTACTATAATAAAGATGTCGTCGGGTTCTTGAGGTAATCTCGGTAGTCTGGTGATGAAATCTGCTTCCATTTCCTAAGGGTTGTAGCATTCCTTCTGACTTCTAGCATTTGACTTTGACTTGCTGATGCACAAGGGTTGAGTGTTTCTTCCAAGACGGGATCGTTTATCAGGTAATTAACCGTCATAGGGTGAGTAAACGTGACAAAGAAGCTTAGTTGGTTGTAGTTATCTGATTTTGTATCCTGTCGTCGGCCGGAGGTTAAACTGTTGCTAGCTTCTAGGTCATAGGTAGGCTAGTTCTATCCATTGGGATTTCTGTTGATGAGGCTCATGGAGTATCGCAGAGTGTCGTCTTATTTTGCTCCCCAATTCGTGATAGGTCATAAGTCGACTTTGAAAATAGATTGACCTTCAAGACTTGTTATGTGTGGATACCGATAGAAGCCCTAAACTGTAATGCAAGGGATAGATCTGCTTCGTGGTTCGAACGATCTAAAAGCGTGCATGTAGTTTAGCTTTTCTCACAGAATTATATACTTTAACGAATATTACTACTGGTTTGTAGAACATAATTTCTAAGGCAAAACAATGATATATTTGGGTTTACAAGGAAACACACATGGGATTCAAGAAGGACGATCAATTCATAGATTTCAAGAAATCAATGCAAAGTGATAGGTAGCTAACTAGATATTTGCCCTGAAGTTACGTCGGCCTAACGTACTTCAATTCAAGCATCCAAATCTACTCCCCTGGATAAGATTTTCAAAGGCATAGAAAAGGTTCACAAAATTACTCTCATGATAAGGCAGATCATCAAAAGCTTATAAGAAATGAGATATTGGGTTGAGAATGAATTTTAACGGGTGTAGACGAGTCAGAGTGAATGATTATGAGGTTACGCGACTCAAATGAAAAGAAGTATCATAGAAGACTGGAGGATGTGATCAGTTTTACGGGTTAAAGTTCAACAGAGTAGACACTGTTGGGTCAAGGAATAGAGAACTCTGTCAGTCCCTCATGAACTAGAGTTCAAGGCTTTTTTTTGGGGTCAAAAGTCAAAGAATCTAACTTCTAGGTGGGGTACGTTGGTCAAAAGACTACTATTCGAACAACTTCCGCGTGGGTAAGGGCCTAACCAGTCTAAAAGTCTAAGTCTAAAAGTCTAAGCCTAGGTCAACGGTCATGTGGGTAAGGGTTGAACCTAAGCTCTGATACGAAATTGTGACGCCCCGAATCTCGGGAGCATCTAGAGCGACAATTAACTAATAGGGCTGCGAAGTTAAATAACGATAATATCCATACATGCTAAAAAAGAAAAATACGTAGAGTTATATAGTACAGACCCAAATAAAATTTTTTCGAAGTACATCGAACAATATAAGAAATAGGTAGATAACCACAAAATAGGTACTACGTGGCCGAGGAAAGTTGGGATGAAAGCGTGAAACTCTTAATCAAGACTCTATGTCTGCATCTACGTGCTCGTCGATAAGCTCTTCTAGCTCTTCGAAACTTGGCATGGAATGTCATGCCCCAAACTTCGGGCCACGTGAAACACCCATAAATAAACAACCACAACACCCAACCCGAGATTACACTCTCAAAATAAATCATACATGCATTGTATATAAATGCCAAATGACAAACATTACACGACCCTAACGCCGAAAAACATGTTACAACATACATGTAACACAAAGAACAAAAGGAAAGACTACAGCTCTTCCTCCTCTCCAGCACATCTTGATCAACCCGCGTGACCAGTACCTGAGGAAAATCAAAATCCCACACCATGAGCTAATACTCAGCAAAAACTAGACAGGCATGCAGTATAAACAAAACATGCTAAGAAAATCAAAGTGCAGTTTTTCACTCTCTTTCAAGCCATTAAAACAGTTTGAAAACAGTTTTAGATCACGACTCACCAAAGTCAGAAAACTACTTTCACATGCAATGGGAAAGCAAGGATAAAAACCAATTTTTGACTCATCATAGCCTTGAAAATGATTCTAGTATTACGACACCCGTAGGCCGATAATACAGTATTTCGACTCCCGTAGGCCAATAATATAATTTTAAAAAAATTGATCTATCCATCCCAAAATACAATACATGCAATCCATGAATCTTCTAGGACTTTCACCGAAGGACCACTGCCCCCATCTAATGCAACACACACAACTTCACGGACTTTCACCGTAGGACCGCAGCCACCAAATACACCTTTACGGACTAATACCAAAGGATTACCGCATCCCCAAACGCATCTTCTCAGACTTTCACTGAAGGACTACCCAACCCCTATCTAATACAACGCACGTAACCGGTGCAAACCACAAGCTCATTGATCATATTCTATACACATGCAAACCTAAACCAGGATTTAATGCATAAAACCACGTATCAACACGATGTTCCACAAACCATGTCACTTTCCTATAAAACTCTAGGTTTTAAAGCATAAACCACGTTACACATAACGACATCAAGCTATGTAATTCACTTACATAATCCGTACATAAATAAACTAGAGTTATAAATGCACATAGCCATATATAACTTTACATCATGACGCCACCCGTCACATAACCCGTCACGACATCACATGCCACATACCCGTCATCCGATACCCGAACAACCTATCCACTCACTGGGATAACCAACGATACGGAAAACCAAAATCAAAACCTAACCCAGAGGCCAACACAGCCCAAGCGCTCGAGTGCTCAACCACTGCTCGAGCGGTCCCCAACCGACAGAACACACTACCACCAGCTCGCTCGAGCGCACAACCACCGATCGAGCGGTCAACGCTAGGAAGAAACCCAAACCGAGAAACAAAACCAAACTCCCACACGCAATGATGCACAAACCACCACGCACATAACCGTGTACCAAAAGCCCGCATCTAACCATGCACATCACCCCCGAGGACGACACCTGAACAAACACCCAAAGCCACGACACGACTCCCCAAGCCAACACACCACCAACCGAACCCCAAAAAGAATCCGTAGGTTATATTAACTAGGGCCAACACATGCCCAACGCGGCCAACACGAAGCCACACACGCCCAACACGGCCAACACGAACTCCCACACGCCCAACACACGCCCAACACACGCCCTACACAACCCACGATGCACACACGTACCCAACACAACCCACGACGCACACACGCGCCCAATACAAACCCATGACGTCCAACACAAACCCACGACGCCCACACACGCGCTCAACACAATCCTACGATGCACACACACGCGCCCAACACAACCCACGACACACACATGCGCCCAACACAAGCCCACAATGCCCCAAGAAACAAGAAACTTAGTAAATGGGCCAACAAGGATGAAAAACAACCTTTTTCCAAATATTTGGCCAAAAACTGGTGAAAACGGTTTGGAAATATTGACATACCTTCACTCTTTTGGTCATAACTTTTTCTACAAACTGAATTTTAACATGAGAGAGGTGTCATTGGAAAGAGGACTTTCAGGGCTTCAATTTGACTACAAAATGACCCAATTCCAAGTCCGGACGAGGGAGATAACATCAAAACAAAACGGCCATGCGCAGCCAGTCCGCTTGAGCGGACATCGACTGCTCGAGCGAGCTACCACTCGAGAAAAAACCCAGATTTTCTGTTCTTGAGTGTTCTAAGCCCCCAAACACTCAAACACACACAAACCACCATCTCAACCACAAATCTAAGCCTCCAAACTCCTTCTCGACACCCTCGGACGTGCCCAAACCCGAAGCTACCACAAAACCTCGAAAGGAAAACTCAAAACCCAATTCCATCCACCAAAATCAACATAAAACTGGTTTTTAACCCAAAAACCCAACTTTTATGGAAATTTTTTTTCAGATCTACAGCTATCCGACCGGTAAAAAACACACACGATTACACGTAGCACCCTTATAAAATATACAGGTCTAGAATTCTATCTCGGTGAGTTAAAAACTCGATATTTCAAACCACGTGCAAAATCAAGCTTCGCCAGAATGAAATTCTATCCGGATGAACGCGTAGCCCACCGTGCCAATAGCAAAGATCTGCTGTTGGATCGTTGAAAATCGAGCTCCAGGCCTCCGAGAAGTTAAAGAGAAGGCAGAGAGAAAAAAAGAAAACTTAGCGGAGAATTTTAAAAATATCTTTCGAAAATATCTAACTCCAAATATTTATAGGCCTCCGAAATATTTTTTAAATTTTTTTTTCAAAATTCGTGCCATTACACCCCACGGCCTCAGGAACCTGCCCCGCATGTATATCTAACCCCGATCATGCATCAAAAGCAATAAAAAAATGCTCAAACGAAAACACGTAACGCGCGCCCGAAAACGCCGAAAAAAAAATCCAGTCAGGGTCACACAACTCTACCCCCCTCAAAGAAATTTTGTTCCCGAAATTCAACACAAGGTCGAAAAGAAATAAACCGTCGATCGCAATCGACACCGGCATACGAGATGGTCAGTTAAACCATTCTTAGGATATAGTCAAACAAGGTCAGGCATCCTAAACAACGGCCAACATCTCAAAGACATGGGATCTACAACTCCCCGAACCTCACATCCTCTCCAACCGTTGTCTCAACACAGCACACCACTTATATAGTCCACCACCAACTCCAAACTCACGGCCACAGCCTTGAACACAGTCTCGCCCTCTTCGCGCAAACATCACGTCTATATAAAAGAACATCAGACACAGCACATCGTATGAACATAAGCACTAATCACATAAGCATGCTAGCACATAGCCACATAAGTTCATGCTAGACAAACCCCACATACTGAGGAGAACCAATAAGAATGACCTATCAATCTAGATAACCTACTCAGATTCCCTACTAGAAATCACGTCAGCTAAACGCGTTTCTAACTTGGCTCTCAAGTTTGTTAATCCAAATGTCCAATGGCAGAACTAATCAATCCCACAGTACAACCCCCATGTTCACATATACACATCATTCTCATGCTTAACATGCTAACATGTTCATGTTATCAAAATATCTAAACACATGCAATCAAGCATACATAATCAACCTCACACGGGAACGCACCCTCTTCCCACAGCTCATAGGTATTCGAATCTAGAGCTCTGATACCAATCTGTCACGCTCCAAACTTCGGGCCATGTGAAATACCCATAAACAAACCACCCCAACACCCAACCCGAGATTACACTCTCAAAATAAACCATACATGCATTATATATAAACGCCAAACAGCCTACATTACACGGCCCCAACGCCGAAAAACATGTTACAACATACATGTAACACAAAGAACAAAAGGGAAGACTACAGCTCTTCCACCTCTCCATCACCTCCTAATCAACCTGCGTGACTAGTACCTGAGAAAAATCAAAATCCCACACCGTAAGTCAAAGCTCAGCAGAAACTAGACAGGCATGCAGTATAAACAAAACATGCTAGGAAAATCGAAGTACAGTTTTCGACACTCTTTCAAGCCATTAAAACAGTTTGAAAACAGTTTTAGATCACGACTCACTAGAGCCAAAAAACCACTTTCACATGAAATGGAAAAGCGAGGATAAAAATCATTTTTTGACTCATCAGAGCCTTGAAAATAATTCTAGTACTACGACTCCCGTGGTCCGATAATACAGTTTTAAGAAAATTAGTCTATCCGTTCTAAAATGCAATACATGCAATCCATGAATCTTCTCGAATTTTCACCAAAGAACGGGTAGTGGGAGTCGATAATATAGTTTTAAGAAAATTAGTCTATCCGTCCCAAAATGCAATACATGCAATCCATGAATCTTCTCGGACTTTCACCGAAGGACAGGCAGTGGGAGTCAATAATATAGTTTTAAGAAAATTAGTCTATCCGTCCTAAAATGCAATACATGCAATCCATGAATCTTCTCGGACTTTCACCGAAGGACCACTGCCCCCATCTAATGCAACACATACAACTTTACGGACATTCACCGTAGGACCGCAGCCCCCAAATGTAAAAACATATTTTTATCAAAATATTTTAGAAAGTGAGCCTCAACTCCAAGGGCTAGCTCCAAACTTCCGGTAAACACGTTTTTCATCAACAACCCCTCCTTTTGCTAAAAAGAAACACAACTTTTTTCCCAAAGGAACCACCAAAATGCCAAGGCAAACAGCCAGCATTTCAGTCGACTGGACCCCACCCCAGTCGACTGAAAAACACTATGAAAAATTATTTTTTTCGAACCAGAAAACATTTCAGTCGACTGACCCCTCGAGTCCAGTCAACTGAACCTCCCAACTCAAGATCCAGTCGACTGGACTTGCCCAGAAAATGGTTTTTAGCTACGGTTTGACCTTCCAAGCCACAAACCAAGCTTTAAAATCACATGTTTTGATACCTAAAGGCATACCCGATCCCAAGGTTATCTCAACACCTCGCAAGAAACACCCAACAAGCAATTTCATCCAACCAAAACGCCGAAAAATAGTTTTCACCCAAAATTGGATCTAGAACATAAAATCACATTTCATGCGTTTTTAAATGGTGAAACATCATAAGATTACATATAGTACCCTTATACAGTAGTAGAATCTGAGATCCTATCTCATTAGGTCAAAAACCCCACGCCTCGATCTACGTGAAAATTCAAGCTTCGTCGAAATCAAATTTTGTTTAGATGGATGCGTAGACCACGATGCCAATAGCAAGGATCGACTGTCAGTTCGTCAAAAACTAAGCCCCGGGCCCGCGATAACTTTGAGAGAAGGTAGAGAGAAAATGGAGGAAACTTAGGAGTTAAGTTTTGAAAATATCTTTTGAAACTATCTTTTGAAAATATCTAACGCCAGATATTTATAGATCTCTAAAATATCTTTTTTTAAAATTTTTTAAATTCGCACTGTAACTGCCCGCGGCCTCCGGGACTAACCCCGCATGCTTAATTTAACCAAAACATGCATCAAAACTCATATAGGCTTCTCAAAGCGAAAATGCTAAAAAAGGTGTCAAAACACCTACCATGCATATATACCAAAAATCAAACAGTACATGGGCTCACAACTCTCCCCCCTTAAGGAATTTTGCCTCCGAAATTCACTACAAGGTCACGAGGTGAATAACTCCAGCTATCTCGGACGAACCCCAAACTCAAGCTCCCAAGTCACTTCTTCAACCCCGTGATGAAGCCACTGAACTTTGACATAAGCAATCATTCTTCCCCACAACACCTGTTCTCTCGTACCCAGAATCTTTACAGGATACCCCTCATACGTGATATCCTCATCAACTCGCAACTCAGTCCAATCTAAAACATGAGACGAATCCAGCTCATACCTCCGAAGCATAGAAGCGTGAAAGACGTTGTGCACATATGCTAACTGAGGCGGCAAACCCAGACGGTATGCTACCACCCCAATCCTTTCTAGGATCTCGAACGATCTGATAAAATGTGGTGATAGCTTCCTGCTACGACCAAATCTCATCAACCCTCTGCGGGGCGAAACCTTTAAAAACACATGATCCCTCACTGCAAACTCTAATGGTCTCCTCCTCCGATCAGCATAACTCTTCTGGCGGCTCTGAGCTGTCACTAGTCGTTGACGAATCACTGTAATTACCTCGGTCATTTCCTACACTAGATCGGGTCCCAAAATAGCGGTCTCTCCCACTTCTGTCCAACACACAGGCGATCTACACGGTCTACCATACAAATCCTTAGACGGTGCCATCTCAATACTAGATTGATAGCTGTTGTTGTATGCAAACTTTGTCAATGATAGATGATCCTCCCAAGAACCCCGAAAATCAAGCACACAAACTCTCAGCATGTCCTCCAAAATCTGAATGGTCCTCTCAGACCGACCATCGGTCTGAGGATGAAAAGTTGTACTAAAAGTCAAGCTCGTCCCCAAAGCCACCTAAAGACTCTGCCAAAAGCATGATATAAAGCGCGGGTCTCGATCAGAAACAACAATCACAGGTACTCCGTGTAGTCGGACAATCTCCTGAACATACAACCTACCCAATCTGTCCACCGAATCTCTTACTCGAATGGGAAGAAAATGTGCTGACTTCGTCAGCCTATCCACTATAACCCAAATAGCATCATATCCATTCGGCGAGCGTGGAAGTCCTGATACAAAATCCATAGCAACATTCTCCCACTTCCACTTAGATACTGGCAACGGCTGTAACAATCCTGCAGGTCTCTGGTGTTCCATCGAAAAACGAATCAAAGCACATCCCTCTTTATTCTCGTCCACCAGAACTAACGGCGTAGATCATGATACATCTTCGTGCCCCTCGGATGCACTGCAAGACGTGAGTGATGAAACTCATGTAGCACCTCAGCACGGCACGACTCTGGCACAAACAACCGTCCTGACAGCCTCAGACTCTGATCTGAACTCACCACCGATCCTATTGTGTCTGTCCCACTGACAATACGGTCCCGTTTCATCTGCGCCTCTTGATCGGTCCTCTGAGCCTTTAACACACGTGCAACTAAAGCGGGCTGTGAAGCAACTGCATATAAGGTTGCACCTCCCCCTACCTCGCTGAGACACAGATCAAACTCCCCAACATCTGCAAGCATAATCCATTCTCGTATAGCCATAGGAGCTAACGAGCCATAAGACCTCCTACTGAGTGCATCAGTTATGACATTTGCCTTACCCGGATGGTACTACAAATCGAAGTCGTAGTCTTCCAACAACTTCATCCATCGTCGTTGGCAAAGATTCAAGTCCTTATGTGAAAACAAGTACTTTAGGCTCTTGTGATTAGAGAAGACCTCGAAACGCTCACCATAGAGATAGTAACGCCATGTCTTCAAGGCAAAGACCACAGCTACCAACTCCAAATCATGTGTCGGGTAGTTCCTTTCATGTGTCTTCAATTGTCGGGATCCATAAGCTACAACCTTTCCTTCCTACATCAAAACGCAACCTAAACCCTCATGTGAAGCATCACAATACACTGTGTAACCCAAACCCCGCTCAGGAATAATCATCACTGGTGCACTGGTCAATCTCCTCTACAGCTCCTTAAAAGCTAACTCACAGGACTCGCTCCACACAAACGTGACTCCCTTCCACGTCAAACGCGTCATCAGTGCTGCAAGCCTAGAGAAGTTTTTCACGAATCGCCCATAATAACCTGCTAGACCCAGAAAACTACGAATCTCAAAAACATTCTTCGGTCGCTGCCAATCCGTCACCGCATCAGTCTTCGACGAGTCCACTGATACTCCATCTTTTGACACCACGTGTCCAATGAATCTCACCTCCGTCATCTAAAACTCACACTTCTCGAACTTCGTATACAAGCGATGTTCTCGCAAAAGTTGTAAAACAATGTGCAGATGCTCCTCGTGCATCTCCCTCGTGGGTGAATAAACCAGAATGTCATCTTCGAACACAACTACAAAACTGTCTAAATAAAGGTGGAAGATACGGTTCATCAGACCCATAAATGTAGCAAGGGCGTTCGTCAAACCGAACGGCATAACTAAAAACTCGTAGTGACCAAAACATGTCCGAAAGGCGGTCTTTGCTATGTCCTCATCCCCGATTCTCAACTAATGATACCCTGACCTCAAGTCAATCTTCGAAAAGTAACGGGACCCCCTCAACTGATCAAATAAGTCGTCAATCCTCGGCATCGGATACTTGTTCTTCACCATCACCTGGTTCAACTTCCTGTAGTTTATACACAACCGCAACGAACCATGCTTCTTCTTTGCAAAGAGCGCTGGAGCTCCCTACAGCGATGTACTCGGGCGTACAAACCCCTTGTCAAGCAACTCTTGTAACTGTACCTTGAGTTCTCGCAACTTAGCAGGTGCAAAGCGATACGATGGCATAGAGATAGGGGCAACTCCTAGAACAAGATCAATGGAGAACTCCACATCTCGGCTCGGTGGCAACTCGAACAGATCGTCAGGAAAGACATCCGGATAGTCGCACACCACATGAGGTAACACTCCTCGAACCCCAGTCGGCTCATCCAACCTGAGAGCAGAAAGGAGGAAATCTAAATCTCCTCGAACCCGAGTGACACCTGGCATAGACATTAGGCCCTCATCCCAATCACCGACAAAGTAAAAATAGTCACCCTCCGGCGTACAGATCGACACCCTCCGTCGCTCACAATCTATAAAAGCACAGTAGGTAGTCAGCCAGTCTATCCCTAGGATGACATCAAACGTGACCATGTCTAGAATGATAAAATCAAACACTAGACATCGACCAGCGACTCGTAACTCACAAGACCTGCATACTCTACTCAACACCACATTTCCACTGACAGGGGTCTCTACACTCAATGCACTACCCAACGGGTCTATCCATAACCCCAATGCAGATGCAAAAGCAGAAGAGATAAAAGAATGTGACGCACCTGTGTCGATGAGAACACTGGCCCATGATCTAAAGATTAGAAGAGTACCTCTGATCATGGTTGGAGTAGCTACAGCATCAGGTCCAACTGTTGTCTTAGAAGCACCGGGATCAGCAAGAACATAAGCCCTGGCCTGTGGCAGTCTGGTCTGCCCACCATAACCTTGAGTCGATGGCTACCTCATCGACTGCGCTGAAGCACCTCCTTTCGCAAACCTCGACGTCTGAGCCTTAGGCTGCTGCGGAGCCTGTCACCTCTGTACTGATGAAGCAGCTGGTGCTCCTGTCGCACCCTGGGCATTCCCTTCTCTGGGACAGTGTCTGCGAATATGTTCGGACTGACCACACCCAAAATAGATAGGTGGGTCTCTCGCCTGCGACTGGACGGGTGCTGAACTCTAAGTCTGACCCTTTTGCGGGCACTCAACTGAACGATGCCCCGGTTGTCCACAGCGATAACAGATCAATCCTCTCTGCTCTTGCCTTCTTGCGCCCCTAAAGCTGTGTATCCCCACTGTCTTGCTGGCTCTTACCCTCTCTAACCCTACGGCTATTTGCTAACGAGTTCTCTACTCGGATAGCCGCTTCCACCAACTTGATATACACCTCCACATCCAGAGCTGCAACTCTATCCTTAATAGCAGGTCGATGTCCCCTCTCAAACCTCCAAGTGCGCAACTCCTCTGTAGATACCATGTCAGGTGCGAACCGCGACATATTCGCGAACTTGACCTCATACTGGACTATAGAAAGGTTCCCCTGAACAAGAGAGAGGAACTCCTCTTGGTAAGTATCCCTCGAAGATCTCGAAAAATACTTCTCCAAGAAGACTCTCGTGAATGCAGCCCACGTGTCATCCACAGTGGTCTTGGCAAACTTCCACCACTCTCTAGCATCTTTCCGTAGTTGGAACGCCGCTAACTTTATGCGCAAGGAATCCTCCTCGATATCCAGAGTATCGAAGATAGAGGTGGTCACTTCCAACCACTCAGTAGCCACTTTGGGGTCCGGCTCCTCAGAAAATGTCAGAGGATCCAACCGCTGAAACTCCCGCATAGCTACAAACGTCGTTGGCTCAGGAACCTGCACACTAGCCCTGGTCACTTCTGCTATAGCTCTCATAGTAGCCAACATCTTCTAACGACATCAGCGCCGCCAACATCAGTACCACCCACTTGTTCCTGTGGGGCAGGAATATTTCCTTCTTCTAGAACCTGAGCATAAGCACGTCCTCGGCCACGGCCTTGGCCACGACCCCATCCCCGCACTCCCCGCGTGGACATAGTTCTATAGGAAACAAAATAACATGATAAGCTTTCCTACAACATGCTATTACGTAATATAAACACATAATGATGCTATCACATAGCCACTTAAGATCATGTAAGCACGTCTCACATACCGAGGAGAACTGACAAGACAGACTCGTTAATCTGGATAACCTATTCAGATTCCCTGCTAGAAAACACGTCGGCCAAACGAGTTTCTAACTTGGCTTCCAAACTTGTTATTCCAAACGCCTTGAGGCAAGACTCATCAATCCTGAGATTCAACCTCCATACCCAAATATAAACACTATCATGCTTAGAAAGCTATTAACATGTAAAGCAACGTTTAAACACATGCAAGCAAGCATACACAATCAACCTCACCAGGTGATAAACCCATTTTCCCATGGCTCTTAAGTAATCGAACCCAGAGCTCTGATACCAAGTTGTCATGCCCCAAAACCCGGGGTCACGTGAAAATCCACCAAACATCGATTTTATATGAAAATATAAATTTTAATACATTGAAATTCGCCTGTTGAAACCAATGGAATACCAAACAAAGTGTATCTCTCCTACATAAATGACATACAGTTCCAACATGCAAAGAGTATATCGCCTTACGGCGTACAAAACCTGCCTTCGAGAATAGGCATGCCAAAAAAAAAAACTATAAAAATCTTTCACCACCGCGGGCACCACCGATGCTACTCCTCATCCACAGCATCACCTAAAAATAATTTTACAGAAAATCTCATCTGTGAGCCGAAGTCCAATAGAAACAGATAGTAAGTTGTAAAGCAGGAAAATATGCAACCATATGAGGGGGAGCTAAACTCAACCACAACCTAAAAAGGTTTTTCACAAAACCCAAGTTTTCCCATCAGACTACATAAGCTTCCCAAAATGGTTTTATTAACATAAAACCTTGTTTTCATCCTTCAAACTATGCGATCCAAATGTTGCATTATCTAATTCCCCATACATCATGGGATCGGTTAGATAAACACAAGTTCTATACGGAGCACCACAACGTAAAGCTCAGTTTACGGGCCCAAAATTCGAGGGTACAGAGCACCCAATCACTCAATTTATGGGAACTAACCCGAAGGTATAGAGCACCTACGTTGCGCACGTTTTTGAACTTACACCGAGGGCAACTCGTGCCAAATACCCGTCATTCCGGTACATCTAGATAATCTTTTAAAAATTGAATCATTGGTCGACTACGAAAATATTTCTCAAATATACATTGTACATGCATATACAGATCCATCCATCAACATGGAGATCAAGATCCATCCATCACCATGGAAATCAAAACATAACATGTAAAAACATATTTTTATCAAAACGTTTTCGAAAGTGAGCCTCAACCCCAAGGGCTAGCTCCAAACCTCCGGTAAACACGTTTTTCATCAACAACCCCTCTTTTTGCTGAAAAAAAATCCAACCTTTTTCCCAAAGGAACCACCAAAATTCTAAGGCAAACAGCCAGCATTTCAGTCAACTGGACCCCACCCCAATCGACTGAAAAACCCTCTGGAAAAATAATTTTTTTCGAACCAGAAAACATTTCAGTCAACTGACCCCTCGAGTCCCGTAGACTGAACCTCCCAACTCAAGATCCAGTTGACTGAACTCATAGGTCCAGTCGACTGAACTTGCCCAGAAAATAATTTTTAGCTACGGTTTGACCTTCCAAGGCTCAAACCAAGCTTTAAAAACACATGTTTTGATATCTAAAGGCATAGCCGAGCCCAAGGCTTTCTCAACACCTCGCAAGAAACACCCAAAAAATCAATTTCATCCAACCAAAACACCGAAAAATAGTTTTCACCCAAAATTGGATCTAGAACATAAAATCACATTTCATGCATTTTTAAACGGTAAAACAGCATAAGATTACATATAGTACCCTTATACAGCAGCAGAATCTGAGATCCTACCTCGTTGGGTCAAAAATCTAATACCTCGATCTACGTGCAAATATGAGCTTCGTCAAAATTAAATTTCGTCCGGATGGATGCGTAGACCACGATGCCAATAGCAAGGATCGGCTGTTGGTCCGTCAAAAACCAAGCCCGGGCCCCCAATAAGTTAGAGAGGAAGCAGAGAGAAAATAGAGGAAACTTATGAGTTAAGTTTTGAAAATATCTTTTGAAAATATCTAACTCCAGATATTTATAGACCTTCAAAATATCTTTTTCTTTGAATTTTTGAAATTCGCACCGTAACTCCTCGCGGCCACGGGATCAATCTCGTATGCTTAATTTAATCAAAACATCCATCAAAACTTATATAGGCATCTCAAAGCAAAAATGCTAAAAAAGGTGTCAAAACACTTAACATGCATATATACCAAAAATCAAACGGTACAAGGTCTCACAAGGATGCTTATAAGTTTTGATCGAGCCAAACCCTACAGGTGGATTTAATTAACCGGCGGTCAAATAAATTAAGTGGAAGGGCTTAAAGATTATCAATATGCCGAATAAATTAAATTGCCAGTTATTAAATTTAATTGGCGGGTATCGGGAATCATAATGTGGGGATAAATGATAAGTATTTAATAATAGGAGCTCAATGCAAGAAGTTCTTGAGATTATAGGTCATAGTGCAATTATAGTTGTTTAGTGGTGTGAACTGTAATTCAGTGTTTTATGAAAATTACAAAAACTGCACGTCTTTTCATAATTGCAGAAACCGCTAGTAGGTATCTGTGTTACACTGGAAATCTTACTCATAATTACTCCACAGGTCCTTACTGTAGCTCTATATATACGAGGGTAGGCTGAACCAATTTGATGATCTCATTATATCATATATCATTTTTTTTTCTTTCAAGACGAAAGATATCGGGGTTTTGCCAGTACGAGTTCTCGATAGACCGTAACCCACGTTACGTTAGAGGATCGCATAAGAAAATACAGTAAAAGATCTGACTTGAGTTTTAATTCGGAATCAAATTGTAGTTGAAGATTAGATCGACAAAATGTATTCTTCTAAATTAACTTTGATTGCACGGGTTTATTTTTTATTGTTCGACATCAAAATTTTTATTTAGAGCCTGTTTTGACTTTATTTTGCAGGCGTTCTAATATCGATTTTATGATCATCATTTATTTTTCATATTTGATTGAATGCGTAGATGATGGTTTAATTTTTTTTTTAACCACGGGAGTTGACCGTGATAGATTAATTGATTGTAAATTTTACGGAGGCATAGGATCAATATAAAAATTATTGTTTTTCGATTTTTAGATCTTGTATTTTTTTTTTATTTTATGTAATCGAAAATATAAAAAAAAGGGATGAAGAACAGTTGAAGAACAAAGAACAGGTTTAAAGCTGGAAGAAATTTTTTTGAGCCAAACAGTTCTTTTTCCGATAAAAGAAAAAAAAAAGGGGGCCAAACGCCGCAGCAGCCAAACGCTGCCTTGGTCCGCAGCACAAACAGGCGCAGCTGGTTTCCAATCAAAAATTGCAGCGGTGATCCCAAGCAAATAACAGCAGCTGTTTTTGATAAAATGCAACGCCAAACAGCGGTTTCCAGCAACAGTTTTTTTTTTTCAAAATCGCCAAACAGTGGCACAAAACTTTGAAGCAAATCCAAAACAAGCCTCAGCAATCCCAGAAAAAAAGAACAGCCGGCGATTTTCCAATTAAAAACAGCAAACTTGCGCATAAAGAAAAGAAAAGCTTCAAAAGAAAAAAAACAGCCGGTTTGTGGACAAACAGCCGGTTTCTGAGTAAACACAGCAGGCGCCAATTCCAAAATAGTATAGTAGTTTTCCCAAACAGGCGCCGAATTCCAGCGATTTTCCTGGATCAAGACTGTTTCGGATATACTGATGCAAGGGATCCCAGGCGGTTTAAAATTCAGGAAACAGTTTCCCTGGAGTTTTCAAACACAGTGAAGTAGTGTGATTCCAGCGAAAAATCCAATGGAAACTCAAGCGGCACAGTGATTTTGGATATGTGCGGGGCTATTTTATGATTGATATGTTTTATTAGATTGATCAAGAAATTTTGATACAATCAGGAAACAAGCAAGCTGATTCAGAAAAAAAAATTGAAGTTTATCCTTTTAGACATGAGATTAAAACACTTTAGAATTTTGATTCGATCATAAAATCGGAATATATTTATCTTGTATTTAATTTATTTTTTTATATTAATTGCGTGAATGATAAATTTAACCTATTAATTTAATTAATTCAGATATTCGATTTTAATTAAAATATTTTATAATGTAAAATAAAATGAAGTTTTTTTAATTAATTAATTTTAATTAAATAAAAAAACTTTAGATATTTTATTTTTTACAAAATATCACGTTTAAGATAATTTTTTTTAAAAAAAAAATCGGATATCTTGAAAAAACGTGAAAATTAATTTCGAATTTTGTATTAATTAAATGAAAAAATGTTTAATCGAAATAAATTATTATTTTTTAAAAAATGTTAAACGGAAAATAAAATAAATAAATACTTTTAATCACTACCTTAGCTGAAAAGCTAAAGAAAAAATTGTGCATTTATTAAATTTTATTTGTTACGCATTTAAACACGCAAAGATAGTTTGATAAATCAGAATCTTTAGATCGTTAACACGGAAAAATATTTGATTCTTTCAGATCGTGTGGCTTTCGAAATTAATAAATTTATTATAATTAAATAGATTTTTATAATCCTAAAAAATGTTTTAAAAATCTAAGTGGCAGAAAAAATTTATTCACAGATAAATCTCGCGGTCTCTATCACTAGTTTATAGGCAATGCAATTAAACCCTACATGTCCGCAATAAGGCCTTCCTCTCCAACGAACAGATTAATTGCGGTATCGCCAGTACAAATATCCTTTAGGGATAATTTTGGATAATTGTTAGTGTGGATCACTTCTCCAACCGAAGAGTTCATTGAGAAGCAATTAATTTAAAATTATGTGATAGTTAATACTTAGCTGTATATAATAGTATCATTTCCAACTTAGTCACTGCTATTATATACTGGATCGAAGCTATCTTAGCTATTTAATTTTACTTCGTATGGTCAATTGCCTAGATAATAAAATTAAAAGAAATTGATCTGTCTGGTCTTATGAAAGATAGTAGACGTCCTCCCAACGAGGCATGCTATTCTTAGGTTACCAAGCTGTTAGCGAATTAGTTTTAAAATGGTAGAGAGAACCAAATTAAAATGAATTCAAAGTTTTGCTCATCATAATTAATGATTTTTTAATTATGTGTTTCTCATGATTAAAATGGATTTCAACTCACTCGCTTCAATACTCAATGAAAACAAACTTACGGAACCAAATTTTGTTGACTGAAAATGTAACTTGGATATAACTTTAACTACAAATAGTATTCCTTCAATACCAGAAAATGCATTTATTTCTAAAAAATGTTCTTCCTCTAGGCCGAAAGGCATGAAGAAGAAAAAGGTTCAGAAACAGGGAGACACAGTTTTTAGGGTAGTTAGTGGGCCACGGACTGGTGTGAAAAAGCCGAAAGGCAGATATTTTTACTGCAACAAGACCCTGCATTGAAAAAAGCTATGTCTAGTATTTCTCATAAGGCAGAACAAACAGGATAATTTTTGTTCACTGATTGTGGAAACATGTTTTGCGGTGTTATCTATCGGTATCTGGTGTGTAGATACGAGAGTCACTAATCATGTCTGCAATTCATTGCAGGGGTTCTAAGAAACCCGACAACTTAGTGATGGGGAGATTTACTTGCATATGGGCAATAATACTAAGGTAATAGCAATTGTAGTAGGAGATGTCACTCTCAATTTTTAAAAAGATCGAGTTTTAATATTAAGAGATTGTCTTTATATATCTGCCATTAGAAGGAACTTAGTTTCTATTTCTGGATTGGCTAAAGACAGATATTTGGTTTATTTTATTAACTCTGTGGTTATTAAGGATAATAAACAAGTTATCTGTTCTAGTACATTGGTGGATGATCTTTATATTATTGCTCCAATCTCTCCTATACTGCAACTAACTGAAATGAATAATACATCTATATTACCATATAAGAGAAAGTTTTCTTCTTTAATGAACTAAAAGTTTCTTTGGCACTTACGCTTAAATCATATTAATCTAAAAAGAATAAACAGACTGGTAGCAGATGGACCTTTGAGTTCATTGGAAGTGGAGGCACTTCTAGTCTGTGAATCTTACTTAGAGGGTAAGATGACCAAGAGGCCATTTTCGGCCAAAGACTATAGAGTTAAAGAACCATTGGAGCTAGTTCATTCTGATGTGTGTGTTCCTATGACAATTCGGGCTAGATGTGGCTTTGAGTACTTCGTCAGTTTCATTGATGACTACTCAAGATATGGATACATTTACCTGATGCACCTTAAGTCTGAATACTTTGAAAAATTCAAAGATATCAAGGCGGAGGCGGAGAAGTGTCTGAGTAAAAATATCAAATCACTATGATCCAACCGTAGTGGCGAATACCTCTTTGGAGAGTTTAAGAACTACTTGTCATCAGAGGGGATTACATCCCAGTTGACTGCACCTGGCACTCCACAACAGAATGGTGTAGCAGAAAGAAGTAATAGGACTCTTATGGAGATGGTAAGCTCAATGTTGAGTTATTTAGGTTTACCAGATTCGTTTTGGGTCTCACTTTAGATACATCGGCTTACATTCTGAATATGGTACCTTCTAAGTTAGTATCTTCTACTCCCATAGAATTGTGGACCAGGCATAAATCTAGTCTGAAACACATTCGGATTTGGGGGTGTCCATCACACGTGCTGAAAGAGAACACGGGTATGTTGGAACTGAGGACAAAAGTCTGTTTATTTGTGGGCTATCCCAAGGGAATGAAGGGTGGTCTATTTTATAATTCTAAGGATCAAAAGGTCATTGTTAGCACCAATGCCCGATTCCTAGATGAGGATTATATTATGGATCACAAGCCCAATAGCAAAATTATTCTAGAAGAACTGAGAGGATATACCAGTAGAACGGAAGAGGAACCACAAGTCATTGATATTCCATTACCTCGTCGTAGTGGGAAGATTATCGGGACAGGTGCAAATCAAGAACAAGGTGCTGATGCACAGGGTTCAAATTCTGCACAGCCTGTTACTGCTAGTACACAGACACATGTAGTGCCTCATCGTAGTGGGAGGGTTGTTCGTCAACCTAATCGGTATATGTTCTTGGTAGAGTCGTTTGACAAGATCCCAACTGAACTAGATACCGAGCTCTGTAACTACAATGAAGCACTGAAAGACAAAGATGTAGATCTTTGGCAAAGGGCTATGAATTCAGAGATAGAATTTATGTATTCCAATCAGGTCTGGAAACTTGTAGAACCACCCGAAGGGACAAAACCCATTGGATGCAAGTGGATCTACAAGAGAAAGAGAGAAGTAAATGGGAAGGTTAAAACCTTCAAAGTTAGGCTTGTTGCTAAAGGGTTCACTTGGAAAGAAGGGATCGGTTATGAGGAAACATTTTGGCCGGTAGCCATGCTAAAGTCCATTCGGATTCTCTTATCCGTTACCACTCATTTTGATTACGAAATTTAGAAAATGAACATCAAGACAGCTTTCTTTAACAGAAGTCTTGACGAGTGTATCTATATGATACAACTAGACGAATTTATTGCAAAGGGCCAAGAGCACATGTTATGCAAGCTTAAGAGATCCATTTATGGACTTAAGCAGGCATCGAAGTCTTAGAACACTCGATTTGATCAAGCTATAAAGTCTTATGATTTTGATCAAAGTCCAGATGAGTCCTGTGTGTACGAGAACTGTGATGGAAGCGTGGTGATCTTCCTAGTACTTTATATAGACGATATCTTGCTCATTAGAAACGATGTGGGAGCATTATCTATGGTTAAAGTTTGGTAATCTGAGCAATTCGATATGAAGAACTTGGGAGAAGCCAGTCACATCCTTGGCATCAAGCTTGTGCGAGATCAGAAACAAAAGATGTTGGGCTTATCACAAGCAAAGTATATCGATGATATGCTTACTCGTTTTAGCATGCAGAATTCCAAGAAAGGGTTTTTCCTTTTCAGGTATGGAATCACTCTATCCAAGGATCAGTATCCTAAGACACCTGATGATATAGAGAAGATGAAGGTGGTTCCTTATGGTTCGGCCGTAGGAAGCCTCATGTATACTATGCTTTGCACTAGATCCGACATTTGCTTTACCGTTGGCATGGTCAGCAGATATCAGTCTAACCCAGGGCAAGAGCATTGGACTGCGGTAAAGAATACAATCAAGTACTTAAAAAGGATTAAGGATTATATGTTAGTTTACTAGGCAGACAGTCTAGTACATTTGGGGTACATAGACTAAGATTTCTAATCTGACAAGGATTCCCGTACGTCTACCTCAGGATATGTGTTTACCTTAGGAGGTGGAGCTATAAGTTAGAGGAGTATTAAGCAGTCCTGCATTGCTGATTCCACCATGGAGGCTGAGTATGTGGCAGCTTCTGAAGCAGCCAAGGAGGCCGTTTGGCTCAAGAACTTTCTGTTGGATCTAGATGTGGTACCTTTAGTTCAGTCGACTATTACACTTTACTGTGACAATAACGGAGCGATTGCAAACTCAAAGGAGTCAAGGGTCTATAAGAAAGGCAAGCACATTGAGAGTAAGTATCACCTCATACGAGAAATTGTACAGAGAGGTGATGTTGCTGTGACCAAGATTCCATCAAGAGACAACCTTGCAGATCCTTTTACAAAGAGTTTACTGGCTAAGACTTTTGATAGTCATGTAGAGAGCATAGGAGTCAAATGTTTGGCAGCATGATTTTGAGTATAAGTGGGAGATTGTTAGGATTGGTATACTGAAAATCATGTTTTTAGTATTTAATTTTATTTTAATAAAATTAATTTTCTATTTTATGATAATCTTTATGAGCAATATATGTATATCATTTCTTTGTTATGCATAGATGTCCGATATTCTGTATAGTATTTAATTTAGCGTGTAAAATACGATTTACACACAGAAAATCAGATTTTATGTTCTTGCAGAATATAAGTTTTATGTTCATAGTTTAGATGAAAAATAAGCATACCATCAGCACGACTGTGGCACAGACTTTTAGTAGGCCTATCTCGGTTACAAGAAACAGATAATAGCGTTGTCTATTGTTCCGACTCTTTGTGCTAGTATACTTTGTGTGTATTGAACATAACATTTGGGGTAATTAATTTTATACTGACTACATAAATTAATTTACACCCCAAGGTTATTATGAATAGTTCTTATCCTCTTAATCCTAAAATAATTATTGATTTGCATATATTTAATATTTGTTGTTTTGATTCATTAAAGGGTGCGATCTTATATGGGTCTATATTCCTGGTGAGTTAGATAGCAATATTATTTATATGGTAAATATTAATTATTAACGGAATCCACGCCCGATGATCGGGATTGACGATACCGCCTTAAGGATGCTTATAAGTTTTGATCGGGCCAAACCCTGCAGGTGAATTTTATTATCCGACGGTCAAATAAGTTAAGTAGAAGGGCTTAAGGAATATCAAGATGCCAATTAAATTAAATTGTCAATAATTAAATTTAATTAGCGGGTATCGAAAATCTTAATGTAGGGAGAAATGGTTAGCATTTAATAACAGGAGCTCAATACAAGAAGGTTTTGAGATTATAGGTCAGAGTGCAATTACAGTTCTTTAGTGGTGTGAACTGTAATTCAGTGTTTTATAGAAATTGCAGAAATTGCTACGTCTTTTCATAATTGTAGAAACCGCTAGTAGGTATCTGTGTTTCACTGGAAGTCTTACTCATAATTACTTCCCAAGTTCCTACTGTATCCCTATATATACGCGGGTAGGCTAAACCAGTTTGATGATCTGATCATATCATATTTCTTATTTTTTTGTCTTTCAAGACGAAATATATCGGGGTTCTACCGGTACGAGTTCTCAATAGACCGTAGCCCACACTGCATTCGAGGATCACATAAGGGAATATAATAGAAGATCTGACTGGACCTTCAACTCGGAATCAAGTCGTAGTTGAAGATTTGTAACGCCTCGAGTCCGTTTTAATATAATCCGAATATATTTCTGAAAACTTTGCCTTTAAATAACCCATTTATGTCCAAAGCTCCTTTAGAAATAGCTTGTTTTTAAACATTCGCTAGCAATGCATACCCAGCAAACCCCGCCCGGACGGACTCCTAACCGCTCGAGCGGTCAGGTACTCGAGACCTCTTTTCCCAAAACCATGAAAATTTTTCTAAGGCTGAGAATAACAACCATTTCTTCCCTTCTTGGAATATGAATTCAAACTCTTAAAACAAGGTCTTAAATACTCATAAAAACGTAGAATATTCAACCTTTCCATGACAAACTGAGATTCCAACTTCATTAACAAAAATCACCATTAACAGGAGTTAAAGCATTCAACCATTATACGATAAACGGCCTTACATGCATGCACAACATGAATATATGGCTCTAAGGCCTTACAATACGGGATTCTAACCCTCAATTACAATATTTCGGATATTCAAAAATAATAATACAATTTCATTTCTCAATAACTAGCTATCCCAAAAGAAATACAACCACATACACACTACGCCAAGGGTCTAACAACCATCGTCTCAGTCCTTAATCTTCATCCCGCTTTCACCTGAAATGTTGTTAAACAACGTGAGCCGAAGCTCGTAGGAACATGACTAACCTCGAATACATGCATGGTATGTAAAGATGGTTATGCAAAGTGCACACATAAATTTGATTAAAACATGTTGTTTGTTCCCCAAATAAATTACCATTGTATAACCGAGTTTTATATAAAAAGGATTATTGCTCTATACTTCTTATTTTTCGTGGAATCATCCAGTTTACCATTCTTAATTAACCAAACACATTTTACCCCTTTTTATCAACCACACATGTTTTCACATTTCACAATCTTCTCAATTTCTCCACTTAAGGTTTCATTAACCCAATTTCTTTACCATCTCCCATTATCCAACACGTTTTACCGTTTGTTCCATTTTCAGATTAAGGTTTTACAAACCCAATCATTTGAAACGAGCACAACAACACATGCCAACACACGCTAACACACGCCAACACACACACTCGTTGGCATTTTGCACATTTTACCAATTCATGGTTCAAATCATAGGCACTGGCGTCGGATGGGCGTATAGAACCCCGTAACGTTACACTTAGGCCAGCCACACAGGCCCTATGAAGTAACGAAATGTGCTATACCCCAACACGACTCGTCCTTTCCCGGTTCACTGGCCGGCGGGCAAAGAACCCAATCTGCACAGTTTTTTGATCTTTCACCGATGTGCCACTCGTGCCCAACCTTAAACGATCACTTGGATCCACAAATCGGTCCTTTTTTAACATATCATAAAACAACACACACATGTGAGTCCAACCCAAATAGTTCCTCTTACTAATATCACATATACACGCGAGTCCAACCCTAAAGGTTTCTCTCGCCAAACCCACATCGTTACATGTTTCCATTATTCGCACTTTCATTGTTTTAGAGTTCATACCCAAATTAACCATCATTTGATTTCAAATTCACAAATTCATCGGCTTTATCATTAAAACCCACAATTTATGCTTGTCATCAACATGTGCCACGTAGATTTATAATATTAAGCTTATAATAGGTTATGATAATTTCCAATTTAACCAACAATTCCATCAATTTCATCGTACCAGTTCTTCAAACCTGAAACCCCCAATTTTCATAATATTAGCTCAAATCCCAAACCCTAGTTTCTCATTTTTGAAATTTAACCCCCATAAATGACATTGTCAAGATAAAAACATGTTAAATCCTTCATAGATTCAAGATTAAACCCTCATTATCATCAAACTTCAATTTAGGGCTTTGATAACATATATTTCATGCTTTTGTGTTCACCAATTGGAAAGCACAACACATATCTCAAAATATTCCAACAAAGTCTTAGATCCTACCTTAGGGATGCTAGATCCACAAGAGAAAACCTCAAACGAACTCCATCCACGAGAATCTGCAACCGCACGGTGAGAATAGCTTCTCCAACACCAAGATTGGGCCTCCAACGGTTGAACAGCCGAGAGGAAGCGAGAGATCTCACCAAAAGAAGCTCCAAACAATTCTCAAACTCAAGCCCTAACCCTTGCTCACACTCTAGAGAGAGAGAGGAAAGAAAAGAATGGGAAGAAAAAGCCCCACGCGACCTTTTTAAAGAGTCTGCTCCACGACAGTCCGCTCGAGCGGACCCCCACCACTCGAGCGGTCACACCCCAGAAACTTTTTGTCACTACTCCGCTCGAGCGGGCTCCCCACCGCTCGAGCGGTAAACACTGGGTGACACACTGAACAGAAGCTGCCCAAATCGAGCCCAAGCACAAGCCAAACGCTTCACAACGATGTTTTTCTATATAAATTCACCTTCAACCCTCATCATCGAGCACACAGAAACCCAAAACTTAATTCTCGCGCACGATTTGCACTTCCAAACATCTCCACAGGGCATAACACATTTGTTTTCATTAATGCTTCAAAAATAACAAGGGTCCGAGTCGCTACAAGATTAGATCGACAAAAGGTATTCTTCTAAATTAATTTTGGTTGCACGGGTTTATTTTTGATTGTCCGACATCAAAATTTTTATTTGGAGCCCGTTTCGGCGTTTGTCCAGCCAGTTAATTTTTTACCGAAAATCGTTTACAAAACTATGATCTTGTCAGTATTGCCTCCAACAATTGGTATCAGAGCCGCTTTATTTTTGGTTTATGGTTATCTGGGCTGGATAGTTTTAAAACTGTTGCTGTCATGCCCCAAACATCCGGGTCACGCGAAAGCCCACCAAAATACCCATTTAAGAAAATAGGTTTCACAGTTGATAATTAAAATGTACATCATTTGGATAAAAGATTCCCACAGTTCAACTCTCATAAACTGAAAACATGCATCTCATACATGAATAAACATATTGCCATAAAGGCGTACAAAAACCAGCCTCAACAGGCGTCACATGTGTAAGTACATGTCGCAAAAAGAAAAAACTATAGCAAGTCTTCCATCACCTCTGCAACTAGGTCAACTACTAATGCTCACCTGAAAAGGTTTTACAGTAAAATTCCACACTGTGAACCGAAGCCCAATTGGAACATAGACAATAAATCTGTAAAGCAGGCTATGCAATTATACACACACAGGCTCAACCATGGGAGCCAAAACGATTTTCCTTCCAAAATCATAAGTTTTCCATCAGACTAACAAGAGTCGTAAACGATTTTATTTCATAAAACCCTATATTTTTCATCCTTCAAACTATGCATATCATCCAAACAGATATCATGCCATAGTTAAGGGAAAACTGTAAATAAACAGTAAGCTCAACTCAGGCCACACAACTGAGGAGAAAGATAAAATGTAATCCTAGGTACCGACTCTGCCATACAGACAAAGGTAACAACTATAGACTCTCGTCGATTACCCTCGACCCGTAGGTTTAGTAATGACAAACTCTATACGGAGTCACAACAATAACGCCATTACCGAAGGCAACCGAACCACTCAATTTATGGGAACTAGCCCGAAGGTACGGAGCACCTACTGCTTAATTTAAGGGACCTGAGCCCGAGGGTACAAAGCACCCAATCACACTCAATTTACGGGGACTAACCCGAAGGTACAGAGCACCTACGCTGCGCACATTTTCAGACTTACACCGAGGAGTAATGGAAGCCCAACTCAACATAACCACTGTTACAGTACATCTACGGAGAACATTTAAAAACCCACCGTAACTCAACTACGAAAATCCGAAAATAGTTTATACAACACATGTATAAAAGAGATCCAATCCATAAGAATGGAGATCTAAAACCATTTCCAACAAAACGTTTAAAAGGTGAGTCTCAACCCGGCTGGTTAGCTCCAAACCTCCAAAATCACGTTTTTCACCGTTTTCACAAAATACTTCACTTTCAAACCTCTTTTGAAAACCATGGATGTCAGCACACCAAAATCATGTATACAACCAAAAAAAGGCGTAAAAATCCACTTTTACCCAAAACCAAGATTTACACATGAAAATCACGTTTGCTGCATTTCTACCCGGTGAAAGCATACACAATTACATACATCACCCCAATACAGTAGTAGGGTCTAGAATCCTACCTTGGAGAGTCAAGAACTCGACGTCTCAAAATTGAATTGCGTCAGAACGAGAATTCGACCTGTTGGATGCGAAGCCCTCGGCTCCGATAGCAAGGATCCACAAAGGAATCAACAACAAACCAAGCCCCGGGCCCTCAAAGCTAGAGAGAAGGTAGAGAGAA
>JAULJZ010160056.1:0-27085 GCA_032270985.1 Heliamphora pulchella
TGATTTGAAATTTTAACAAATTGTTTTGGAGAATTAAATTATGATGGCTTCCTTTAAAATTAATAGGATACATAAAATATCTACAAAACACACGAAATTTCTAGAAAGTTGGAGAGGAAAAAGACAAATACTATATATATACATATACATATATCTCAAAGGAGGGCCAAACACACTGGACCGTGTGGGTCAACCTCGCCTGCCGACGCCCTCCTCTTCTTCTTATCCTTTCCTTCTTCTCTTCTCCGTAGAAGCTACTAGAGTGTGAATATTGGTAAGGGGTTTCTAGAAAATGCTAGAAAAGAGGGCAAGAAAGCATAACAAGGCCATCCCCACCACCCCGCTGGCACCGAACAGTCCTCTTTTCCCTGTTCCGCTTGCTACCTTTGTTTCCTTATATTTTTGAATTCCATGAAAGACAAACCTTAAGGGCTGATCTTGGCTCTTTCCAGCTATATGTGGAGGCGAGTATTGGAAGTGAATACAAAACGAAAACCAATATTCCATTTTCTCCCCTGTACAAGTGGCGCCGCAACAAAATCCCTGGTTAACACCCTCGGATCCTACTTCGAAATTTGATTTCTGAATTGAGGGCTTGAAAGAAATGCTTCAAAGGATTAAGTAGTGAAATTGAAGAGGAGTAACCTCAAGTCTTCCTCTTTTACAGCCGGTTGATACCAAATTGGGAGACCACAGGAGAATGAAGGTGTAATCAACCGGGGGGATGCATTTGAAGCTTCATGAAGCCCCAACCCAAACTGACCGAATCTGGGGCTTGCAATCTTGGGTGAAATTTGCAAGAATTGGCTTCTACCAGGTAGGATTTGACTAATTTTAGTGCCTTGATTTGAATTGTGATGATTTGATTAATAATTTAAGTAATCCTAAACTTTTGAGTGGCTAAAGTTAAATCCTAATAATTTTAGGGCTAATCAAATTGGATTCATCGTGATTGGAAGACACATTGGGGTAGGAGTACGTGTCACACCCCGAACCCCGGGGGACCCATAAACCAATTTGTTTAACAACTTACCCGACTATACATTTGTTTCATTAATGATTTGAACTCAAAATATATTTGATAGAGAATAAAGGTTTTCAATAAGTAATTACAATCACATGCTTTGAATTTCCAAGTATCCATTACAATGACAATATCATTACAGTAATCCATTTCTTCTTATATACAAACGTGATATAGAACACAAAATCTTTCTTCAAACCTTCTCTCATAGTGCATTCCTTGCCTTGGTATCGCCCCTGATCCTCAAGACCTGAAATGTTTTGGTAAACATACATAAGTCGAAACTCGTAGGATATAGATTAATTCAGATATAATGCATGATTTGTGGTGTGCAATGGGTGCACCCGAAGTAAAATGCAAATTTTCACTAATTTGTTATTTCTTCGCATGCACACACCTACGCACGCCGATTTGTTCCCATTTGTCCATCCATATTATCTATATTGCCATTGCATTATCTGATTTTTCACAAAAAAAATCGTGTCACTTACATTATCCGGTTTATCTCAAAAATTGTATCACAATTAATTTATTATAATTAATCAATCAATATCGGGTGCAGCTTATAGAAACCCCTCCCTATTATCCTAATAGGCTACGTGAAACCATTGGTTAATAGATAGCTCTATAACTCACCACGTTACAACACCACATTTCGGGGCCTAACCCGTAGGCACATGGTTCCCATCTTGCGCAAGTTTTCGATATTTCACCGCGGACCCGCCAGGCCAACTTAATCCACATTAATCCATACGGTTCATTATTTCTTCATTTTTCACAAAAATCTGGGAGTCCTACCCACAATTGGTTCCTCTCCCCAAATATTTTCTCATAATACCTCTTTTCCATTTTTACATTTCAACTTCCCATTTCATTTCCAATCAAGTCTTATTTAGGCATTATATCCTTTCCTTCAATTCAAATTCCATCATAAATTTCAGCACATAATTTCTCATAAATCACATTCCATTTATCAACTTCATGAAATCTAACGCGTAATTAACTCACACATGACCAAATAATTTGAAACAAACAGAATGCACCCATCATATGCATATATGTACATATCCAAGTTAAACTCCATGTTTCCTTTCTAAAGCTCAAAATGTTAATGATAACTATATCATGACATAACCCATAATTATCCATAATCATACTCGTTCTTAAAACCTCGGTTACATGTCCAAAACTCATTTTTGTCGCAATACCTCCAATCGGTATGACACTACCATCCCACCCAAGAGTAGTAAGGTAGGTAAATCCATAGCTCAAGGGGTAAGAAATTTGATAAAAAGGTTCAATATTGATGAAAATATACTTTTTCAAAGCATTTGGCCAAAATCGGGCGAAAAATAGTTAAGAAAATTTGACATACCCTCACTATTTTAATCATAACTTTTTTTACAAAATGAATGTTTTTGTGAGAGTAGTCTTATTGGAAAGAGGACTTCCGAGGCTTCGATTTGAGTATAAGAATGATCTAATTCGGAGTCCGGATGAGGGAGATATGATCGAACAAAATTGGCCCTACACAGTCAGTCTGCCCCAGCAGACGTCGGGCGCTCAAGCGCCCAACTCTCTGCCAATTGAGCGCTCTGGAGGACAGGGCTCTGCTCGAACGCACTGTCGGCCGAGAAAACCCCTTATTTGCCCCTATTTTGAGTTTTTAACTTCAAAACCATTAATCCTTCATCTAATAGGTCTCAAATCTCAATTTCCACCATAAAAACATTAGATTTAAACTTCATAATCCCTTTTTATGCAATGATTTCACAAAATAACGGTTTATTATTTCTCAAAACTCAAATTTTTGTGAAAACCCAACTCAATCCACACATTACTCTATCATCCCTTCTAATCATGCATGAATTCTATTAAATTTTGCTCATATAAGAAATTATCAACTCAAATCATTACAAACATACGAGAGAATCTAGATCCTACCTCGAATTTGCTCAAAAGCTTGAAATTTATCCAATTTCTCCCTCCTAGGGTTTGGATCTTGAGAGATCTTGGCTCCTTGGTGCTTTATTTTCCACCTCCTTGCTCCAAAGCTTGATTTTCATCCTTGATCTCTCCCCATCAAGCCTCAAACTTCAATTTTCATGGTGGAGGATTAGGGTTTCATGAGAGACGTGGGTTTCTCTCACTCTCTCTCTAGAATGGAAGAAGAAGAAGAAGAGAGAAGAAGGGAGGAGGAGATGAGATGATATGAGAGTGGTCTCTCCCTCTCATTCACGTGGAATATACACACATATATATAAACCCCAACTTTCTCCAACATTCCATAATACTCTAAACATCTCTTGATCGTCCGCTCGAGCGAACCTCCCCCGCTCGAGCGGTGACCCTTAAAGCAGAATACTGCGAATTTTCCAGAAACTCATCTCAAACTCCCAACTTTGCTCATATTTTGGTATTTCAAATTATCGATTAATTATCCATTAACATAGCCATAATAATATCATTCATCACCAGGTATCTTAATTTCACTTTCACATATCGTTGAATCAACCGTTAACGAGCAAAATTTTATGGCACCCACCCTCAATTTTAATTTCTTCTCTTCTCTTACCAAAAATATAAATGAATAAAATAAATAGGTACCGGGTCCTTACAGTACAAATGCGAACATTAAAGTCTAGTAGCTTTCTAAGTCGTAGACTCGAAAGTCAAGAAAAGTTTAAAATGTGAAGTTAACCTCTGAATTTGTTAAAGTTTAATTGACTGTGTATATCTGAATTGGTCAAATGAGAATTGGGCAAGGCATTAAAATGGTACTGACTTGTTGAACTACGTGACCCAAATAACTTTTTAGCGTGCGGGTTGATGATAGAATTCATGAGTAATGGAAAACTTGGAGTTTATTAAATTAAAATCCTAGGAGAATAAACGGAACATGGAATTGGTAGCTTAAACTTGGTGACTTGAAGATTTGATGGTTTAAGTTCAAATTGTTAGCTTAAACTTAAATTGTGAGAGTTTAGGTTGAATCCCATATTGAAGTCACGAGTTGAAGAATTGAGTAAAAAGAAGTTGATGTTGAGAAATTTTCATGTGATGGTGAAATAGAGGTCCCAGGAGAATTAATGAAATTAAGTGTCATGTTGACGGATGATTGGTAGATCTAACCCAGAGTAAAATTAGGAAACTTAGTGAGTTTAAATTATATGAAAAATGATTAGAATGTTTCAATTTCATTGAGGTTTAGCCTAGAAGGTTATATTTTAAATTTCCTCCTTAAGTTTTTTTAAACTGGGCCGGGAAGTTAAATTTGTATTTCAATTGTGAGATTTGGAGAGTTATAAAAATTCAAGCTAGCTCATGGAAGATTAGTTTGGAGGTGTTTTATAATTTGGTTGTACCGAAACTATATAATGGTATACTTGACATTTGGAGTTAAGCATTAAAGTTGAATTGATCTTTATAAAATTTATTACACGAAATTGTAGAATACCAAATGTCTTGGTTGTGGAGATTCACGGTTAGAATGGATATAATAATATTTTGAATTAGGTAATTTGTTAGTGTATGAGATTGAAGTTAAAATTTTATAGTTGGATTTAAATGTCCACTAACACTTGGAATATAAATCCCAATGATGAAGTTACGAATCTTAAGGTTCATGAAAATAAAGTAATTAGTGAGTTAAATCACTTTTATCGTAACTTATGGATTGAGGTGTTGAGTTGTTCTATGTTGTTGGATATCGAATTCTATTTTGTGACTTGAATTTATAATGTTATCTTGAAAATTCAAAAGTTTGAACAAAGAACGTAACTTGCATTGTGATAAGACATGAATCCTATTAGATCTAACTAATATAATGGGTTTGTAATAAGAATGAGTTAATTACACATGAATATGGACTTTGAAGTTAAGATTTAAATTTTGGGATGAATAAAATGATTTAAGATAAGTGAAATGAATGATGAATTGTGAATCGGGCAATACAATGAGTTATGATTAGAATTCTATTGAAGATGAGATGATGTAAAGACAATGGATACAGAATTCTTGTTGTAAGAAATGTGAATCATAGTATGAGATTTATAATGTTAAAATGGAAAAATATAATGAAAGTAATTTGAGAAATATATGATTGTGAATATGGAATTGGAAATATGATTGGAAATACGATGTGATTGTGAAATTAAATTGGGGAGATGGACTCCAGGTTGCTAATGAATAATGTTGCATTAATCAAATATGGAACCGACAGTTGTTTAATTGATATGGATGTCATAAAGTTGGGCTTGACTAGCTCCGCGGTGAAAGACCGAAAACTTGCGCAAGCTGGGTACCGTGTTCCCTTGGGTTAGCCCTTGTAAAACGGACGTGATTGTATCGTGGTGGGTTATATAGCTATCTATTCACCAATGGCTTTGCGTAGCCTATTGGGAGAATAAGGAGGGGTTTCGATAAGTTGCACCCGACGTTAGTATTTGATGATTGCAGAGGTGAGTTATAGAGCTATCTATACACCAATGGCTTTGAGTAGCCTATTGGGGGAATAGGGAGGGGTTTCTATAAGCTACACCTTACATTGGTTCAGTATTGGATTGATGAAATGAGATGAAATGTAATTGTAGAAAATGAACAAATTTTATAAAAAGAATATAAATCTAAATGTATAAATCTCGTGTATTCGCTTCAAAGAATTGTATTAAGAAACTGTATGAAAATTTTGAGATTGTCATGGATGAATGCATTTAGTGAAATTAATGTATGGTTTGATTCGTATGGAGATGAAAACAATAGTAAGTAAGTGGAGGATGTTAATTATTATGTAGCTTAACTTGTATGGCTTTACTTCTATTGGGAATTGGCATACCTGTTATGAAATTGGATATGAATGGTTGTAGTAGTTTTGATTGTGTTTGGAGTTCTACAGGTTTATAGGAAAATTGGGATAGTCCGAAAAATAGAGGAATCTCTGCCGAAATTTTTAAGAAATAGACGTAGAATATTTTTGAAGTTTTAAGAAGGAACTTCTTTTAAAATGAATTATATCAAAGTATTAGAGGGTTTTAACCATAAATAGAGTTGTATACAAAGGAGTCCCCTCGGTGATTCGTTAATGTTGGGTTATTAAGTGGAGTTCGTGTGACCCGGGAGTCGGGGCGTGAAAGAATGGTATTAGAGCTCTAGGTTCGAATACCAACGAGTTATGGGTAATGATGGGATTTGTGTGTGAATTGTGTGATTGATTATAGGCATCACTACACGGCACGAATTGCGTGCTTGCATGGGTTTGCGAATGAATTGTCTTGTGTGTGCTATGTGTTTTTGTGTGCATAGAGGTTGAATCATGGGTGTAATATGACCTGCCTTTGGGCATCCAATTAACTATTCTGGGGTTCAAAATAGAAAAGCGTGTGGCCGACGTTCTTTTTATGAAAAACCTAGATTAGTTACCCGGATTGGTGTGTCATTTCTAGAGGTTCACCTAAATATGTGAATGTTTGTTGGTGTGATATTTTCGGTTGTGACTTATATGTGAGGTGATTATCGAATGTTAGAGTTGCGAAGAAAGTTTATAAATGTCCTTGCAGGAGAAAGGATTGGATTGAATTTAATATTGCTAGACTTATAGTTCCCACTACAGGAAAGTTATGGCTATTCGGTTCGAGTTAAGCCGGGGCTTTGGTATGGATCAAGGTTGATGGTTAGAGATTTAAACTATGGAGTTAAGAGATGATCATTGTAGCGTGTAATATGACAGTTATACCTTGGTATTAGTAGAGCATGGAAAATAGATGTTCTGTTAGTTGATAGACTTTGTTCTTAAGCAACGTATCTGCAAATGGAATAGACAGAGACATAATTGTTCAACCTTATAGAAAGTTGATAGAACCTAGAACTCTATTTAATGGACATCCTTCGAGTATTGTTATCTGTTATGATGGCATTGTCAGAAATGTACGTAGCAATTCAATTATTCAATTTGAATATGTGGTTAGGCTAGAATCTGAGCGTTTCTTCATTGCTAGTGAGCCAGTTAATGTGTTGGCTGCACTCCCATGTTAAACCCAATCTATAAGGTCGTTCTTGACTCTTCTCTAAGTAGTGATTTACTGTGAGGGATGAGGAATGAGGAATGAGGAGTTGCTTTGAACTTTGAATTTTCAGAGTAACCTCTTTTACTGTAGGGTAGTATTGTATTCGAATGATTATGATTGTAAGAGAAAGTGTTGTTGAGAAAATATTAAGTTCTGAGCCATTAAGAATTAGTAGAAAATAAGAGAGTTAGTCTAAAGAATATTATCGTTGAGTTCTTGGTTGAGTATAGGGGATAGCAAATGTGCATGAAAGCTTTGAGTTTGATGCTAATCTTCCAAATCATATTCCTGGACCTGAACATAAGTAAATAAGAGATTTGTGAGAAATGCCAATGGACTAGGAATAATGTTATCTGTCAATGAAAAATATTATTTTGGCCAGCTTATGTGGGGCGTAATGAAGTTAATGGTCTTCAATGAGTATGACGTCTAGAAGCTAAGTGTGACGAATAGTCAAATATTGGGTAATGAGGATTGGCAATGTGAAGCATGGTAAAGTATAATGTTGTTCTTAAGATAGAAATTATAGATGGTCAACACAAAGACTTTTGACTTTGAGAACTAGTGATGTATTTTGGGGATGAAATTCACAAAGGGGGAAAGGTTGTAGTGACCTGGTATGCTTTTATTTCAGCTAAATATTTTTCATGTAATTAAATTAATAGAAATGATCTTTTGATGAATTGTGCAAATATACGCAGTTATCATTTGTAAGAACCTGGGGATATTAATTTGTAACTAATTCTATGATATTGGAAATTTTAAAGGCATGATTTGAAATTTTAACAAATTGTTTTGGAGAATTAAATTATGATGGCTTCCTTTAAAATTAATAGGATACATAAAATATCTACAAAACACACAAAATTTCTAAAAAGTTGGAGAGGAAAAAGACAAATACTATATATATATATATATATATAAATCTCAAAGGGGGGCCAAACACACTGGACCATGTGGGTCAACCTCGCCCGCCGATGCCCTCATCTTCTTCATATCTTTTCCTTCTTCTCTTCTCCGTAGAAGCTACTAGAGTGTGAATATTGGTAAGGGGTTTCTAGAAAATGATAGAAAAGAGGGCAAGAAAGCATAACAAGGCCATCCCCACCACCCCGCTGGCACCAAACGGTCCTCTTTCCCTTATTTTGCTTGCTGCCTTTGTTTTCTTTTTTTTTGAACTCCATGAAAGACAAACCTCATGGGCTGATCTTGGCGCTTTCTAGCTGTATGTGGAGGCGAGTTATGGAAGTTAAAATAAAATGAAAACCAATATTCCATTTTCTCCCATGTACCATTGGCGCTGCAACAAAATCCCTGGTTAGCGTTGTTGGATCCTACTTTGAAATTTCTGTTCTGAATTGGGGGCTTGAAAGAAAAGCTTCAAAGGATTAAGAAGAGAAATTGAAGAGGGGTAACCTCAAGTCTTCCTCTTTTATAGTCTGTTGATACCAAATTGGGAGACCACCGGAGAATGAAGGTGTAATCAACCGGGGGGATGCATTTGAAGCTTCATGAATCCCCAACCCAAACTGACCGAATCTGGGACATCCAATCTTGGGTGAAATTTGCAAGAATTGGCTTCTACCAGGTAGGATTTGACTAATTTTAGTGCCTTGATATGAATTGTGTTGATTTGATTATTAATTCAAGTAATCCTAAACTTTTGTGTGGCTAAAGTTAAACCTGATAATTTTTGGGCTAATCAAATTGGATTCATCATGATTAGAAGGCACTTTGGGGTAGGAGTACGAATGCGAACATTAAAGTCTAGTAGCTTTACAAGTTGTAGATTAGAAAGTCAAGAAAACTTTAAAATGTGAAGTTAACCTCTGAATTTGTTTAAGTTTAATTGACTGTTTATATTGGAATTGATCAAATGAGAATTAGGCAAGGTATTAAAACGGTACTGACTTGATGAACTACGTGACCCAAATAACTTTTTAGCGTGCGGGTTGATGATAGAATTCATGTGTAATGGAAAACTTGGAGTTTATTGAATTAAAATCCTAGGAGAATAAACGGAACATGGAATCGGTAACTTAAACTTGGTGACTTGGAGATTTGAAGGTCAAGTTCAAATTGTTAGCTTCAACTTAAATTGTGAGAGTTTAGGTTGAATCCCATATTGAAGTCACGAGTTGAAGAATTAAGTAAAAAGAAGTTGATGTTGGGAAAATTTTATGTGATGGTGAAATAGAGGTCCCAGGAGAATTAATGAAATTAAGTGTCATGTTGACGGATGATTGGTAGATCAAACCTAAAGTAAAATTAGGAAACTTAGTGAATTTAAATTATATGAAAAATAATTAGAATGTTTCATTTTCATTGAGGTTTAGCGTAGAAGGTAATATTATAAATTTCATCCTTAAGTTTTGTTAAACAGGGCCGGGAAGTTAAATTCGTATTTCAATTGTGAGTTTTGGAGAGTTATCAAAATTCAAGCTAGCTCATGGAAGATTAGTTTGGGGGTGTTTTATAATTTGGTTGAACCGAAGCTATATAATGGTATACTTAATATTTGGAGTTAAGCATTAAAGTTGAATTGATCTTTATAAAATTTATTACATGAAATTGTAGAATACCAAATGTCTTGGTTGTGAAGATTCACGGTTAGAATGGATATAATATGTGAGACCTTGAACCTTGTTATTTTGAATTATTTGTACATGATTACGTGTTTTTCCTTCATGTTATATATTATCGATGCATGGTTTATGTTTTGGAGTTGTAGAACAGCATGTAGATGTGTTTTACGCTTTCTCGGACCTTGTTTAGGCTTGTTGGGTTGGCCTTAGAACACAAAACCGAGACTCAAAATAGTATGTTGGACCAAGCAAGTTCGGTCGACTGAACTGGTAAGTTCAGTCGACTGAAGTGGAAATCAGTAGGTTAAGAACCTTGGGTTCGGTCGACTGGAGGTCTTGGCCCAGCCTACTAGACCACTTTTCTTGAGTTCGGTCGACTAATCTCAAGGGTTTGGTCGACTGAATTGAGGCAGTTTACGTTTTTTGAGGCACTTTAGTCGACTGAAGTGGTCTCTTCAGTCGACTGAACAGGCTTTTTGGCGTGCTTATAAGTAGAAGAAGGAGCTAAAATGTTTGGAAAAGCTTATTTCTTTCTCGTTCTCTACATTCTCTCTACATATGTGACTTACCCGAGCCTTGTTTTTGACGATCAGCTTGTGGATCCCTGCTATTCACGCTACTAGCTTCGCGCTCATTTGGGGTTGAGTCTCAGTTTTTGAAACGTTTTGTTGAAAAATGGAAAAAAATATTTTGAAAATATTTTGTTGATCTCCATGTTGATGGATGAATCTATATACATGTATAATGTGTTATTTTGAGGAAATATTTTCGTAGTTGAGCTACGGTACTATTTTTAGAAGATTATCTAGATGTACCGCGATGACGTGTATTTGGCACAAGTTGCCCTCGGTGAAAGTCTGAAAACGTGCACAGTGTAGGTACCTTTGTTATCCTTCGGGGTAGTTCCCGTAGAGAAGGTTGGTTTGGGTGCTCTTTTCCCTCTGGTTGTCGGGCCCGTAAAGTTAGCTTTTACGTCGTGGTGCTCCGTATAAAACTTTTCATTACCTAGCAGGCCTAAAGTGGTTTAGGACTAGGGTAATGGACAGGAGTCTATAGTTGCTACCTGTGTCCTTGTGGCAGAGTCGGTACATAGGATCTCTTTTTTCTTTTCCACGATGTTGCATTCTGTGAGGAAATGATGTTTGGTTTCTGTTTTCCTTCTACTGTAAAACTATGTTTTTGCATTGTATAAATGCTTAGTTGTGAAGAAAAAACTGCTTTGGAGGCTTGTGGGAAACATGGGATTTTATGACGTAAAACTTTTTGAATTTGTGGTTAAGTTCGCTCCCACTCTACATGATTGCATATTACCTGCTTTACAGCTTTATTGTCTGTTTCTATTGAGCTACGGCTCACGAGTGGGATTTTTTCTGTAAAACTATTTTCAAGTGATACTTTGGATGATGGCCATGAGTAGCTTTGGTGATGCGCGCGGTGGTGGAAGATTTTTATAGTTTTCCTTCTTGTTGGTATGCCTATTGCTGAAGGCAGTTTTGTACGCCATAAGGCGATATACTTATGCATGTTATACAAGATGTTTACTATTTATGAGAGTTGCATATTGGGTTTACTTGTGATTTAAATAGGTGGATTTAAAGATATGAAAACCTATATTTTTCTTAAAATTAGTGTTTGGTGGATTTTCACGTGACCCTGAATTTTGGGGGGTGACAACTTGATATCAGAGCTCTGGGTTCGAATACCTAAGAGCCATGGAAAAAAGGGATTTATCACCTGGTGAGGTTGATTGTGTATGCTTCCTTGCATGTGTTTAAACGTTAGTTTATAACATGTTAATAGCTTTCTGAGCATGATAATTGTGTATATGTTGGTATGGAGGTGGAATCTCAAGATTGATAAGTTTTCCTTCGGGCGCTAGGTTAAACATATTTGGAAGCCAAGTTAGAAATGGGTTTGGCCGACGTGTTTTCTAGCTGGGAATCTGAATAGGTTATCCAAATGGACGAGTCTGTCTTGTTAGTTCTCCTCGATATGTGAGACGTGTTAACATGATCTTATGTGGCTATGTGATAGTAAGATTATGTGTTCCTATTACGTGGTAACATGTTGTAGGAAAGCTTATTTTGTTTATATTGCTTTCTATAGAATTATGTCTACGCGGGGAGCGTGGGGGCGAGGTCGTGGTCGAGGCCGTGGCAGAGGTCGTGCTTATGTTCAGATTCTAGAGGAGGGAGACGTTCATGCCCCATAGGAACAAGTGGGCGGTGCTGACGTTGTCTAGGAGATGCTTGCCACTATGCGAGTCATGGCAGAAGCGACCAGGGCCAGTGTACTGGTTCCTAAGCCAAGGGCTTCTGTGGCTATGAGAGAGTTTCGGCTGTTTGATTCTCCGACCTTTGCTGGGGAGCCGGACCCCAAGGTTGCTACCGAGTGGTTGGAAGTGACCACGTCGATCTTTGATACTCTGGATATCGAGGAGGATGCTTTGCGGGTAAAGTTGGCGGTGTTCCAATTAGGGGAAGATGCTAGAAAGTGGTGGAAGTTCGCCAAAACCACTATGGATGAGACGTGGACTGCTTTCACGAGAGTCTTCTTGGAGAAGTATTTCATGAGGTCTTCGAGAGATACTTACCGAGAGGAGTTCCTCTCCCTTGTTTAGGGGAATCTGCATGTGGTCCAGTATGAGGTCAAGTTTGCGAATCTGTCGCGATTTATACCAAAGATGGTATCGACCGAGGAGTTGCATACTCGGAGATTTGAGAGAGGACTTCGACCTTCTATCAAGGATAGGGTTGCAGCTTTAGATGTGGAGGTGTACATCAAGCTGGTAGAATCTGCTATCCGGGTCAAGAACTCGTTGGCGGACAGCCGCAGGATTAGAGAGCGGGAGTTAGCAGGGCAGTGGAGATGCACAGTTACAGAGGCCCGAGAAAAAGCGCTAGAGGTCGTCTGGACCTAGTCCTCATGTTGCCGGATCGTATCAGCCGTAGTCATCTGTGCCCACACTTTGAGTGGCTTCGACAGGAAGGTCGGAGCAGAGAGGATTGATCTGTTATCGCTGCGGACAGCCAGGACATCGTTCAGTTGCGTGCCCGCAGAAGGGCCAGGCTCAGAGTTCAGCGCCCGTTTAGTCACAGGCGAGAGACCCACCTATCTATTTTGGGTGTTCAGTCCGGGCATATTTGCAGATCCTGTCCCAGAGAGGGAAATGTTCAGGGCGCGATAGGAGCATCAGTTGCTTCATTTGTACAAAGATGATAGGCTCCGCAGCAACCTAGAGCTCAGACTTCCAGATTTGCAAAGGGAGGCACTTTAGCACAGTCTGTGAGGCAACCATCGACTCAGGGTTATGGTGGGCAGACCAGACCACCGCAGGCCAGGGCTTATGTTCTTGCTGATCGCAGTGATTCCAAAGCACCAGTTGCGTCTGATGCAGCGGTCACTCCGGCCATGATTAGAGGTACTCTTCTAGTCTTTAGATCATGGGCCAATGTTCTTATAGACACGGGAGCATCACATTCGTTTATATCCTCAGCTTTTGTGTCTGTATTGGGGTTGGAAATGGATTGGTTGGGTAGTACCTTGTGTGTTGAAACCCCAGTTAGTGGGAGTGTGACACTGAGCCTTGTTTGTAGATCCTGCGTGCTGGAGGTCGCCGGTCATTGTTTAGAGTTTAATTTTATCATTCTAGACATGACCACGTTTGACATCGTCCTAGGGATGGAATGGCTGACGACCTACCATGCCTATATATATTGTGAGTGACGGAGAGTGTCGATCTATACACCGGAGGGTGACTGCTTCTACTTTGTGGGTGATCGGGATGAGAGTTTGGTGTCTGTATCAGGTACCGCGCGAGTTTGAGAGAATTTGGGTTCTCTCTTTTCTGCTCTCAGATTGGATATGCTAGATGAGGTTCGAGGGGAGTTACCCCCTGTGGTGTGTGACTATTCGGACGTCTTTCCTGACGATCTGTTTGAATTGCCACTGAGCCGTGATGTGGAGTTCTCCATTGATCTTATTCCAGGAGCAACTCCTATCTCTTTTCCATTATATCGCTTTGCACCCATTGAGTTGCGAGAACTCAAGGTGCAGTTGCAAGAGTTGCTGGACAAAGGGTTTGTATGGCCAAGTACATCGCCTTGGGGAACACCAGCTTTGTTCGTGAAGAAGAAGGATGGGTCGTTGAGACTATGTATAGATTACATGAAACTGAACTAGGTGACAGTGAAGAACAGGTATCCGATGTCGAGGATCGATGACCTGTTTGATCAGCTGAGGGGATTGTGCTGCTTTTCGAAGATTGACCTGAGGTCGGGGTATCACCAGCTGAGGATTAGGGATAAGGACGTAGCGAAGACCGCCTTTCAGACTCGCTATGGTCACTACGAGTTTCTGGTTATGCCGTTCGGTCTGACGAACGCTCTAGCTACATTTATGGGTCTGATGAACTGTAATTTCCACTCCTACCTAGATAGTTTTGTGGTCGTGTTCGTGGACGATATTCTGATTTATTTGCCCACAAGGGAGATGCATGAGGAGCATCTGCACGTCGTCTTGCAGCTTTTGAGAGAACATCACCTGTATGCAAAGATCGAGAAGTGTGAGTTCTGGATCACAGAGGTGAGATACCTTGGACACGTGGTGTCAATGGTTGAGGTATCAGTAGACTCGGTAAAGACTGATGCAGTGGCGGATTGGTAGCGATCGAGGAATGTTTTTTAGATCCGTAGTTTTGTAGGTCTAGCGGGTTATTACCGACAATTTGTACAGGACTTCTCTAGGCTTGCAGCACCGATGACGCGTTTGACGCGGAAGGGAGTCACATTTGTATGGAGTGAGTCTTGTGAGTCATCTTTTCAGGAGCTAAAGAGGAGATTGACCTGTGCACCAGTTCTGATTATTCCAGAGCGAGGTCTGGGGTATACTGTGTATTGTGATGCATCACTTGATGGTTTGGGCTGTGCGTTAATGTAGGGAGGCAAGGTTGTAGCCTATGGCTCGCGATAGCTGAAGACACATGAGAGGAATTACCCGACTCATGATCTGGAATTGGCAGCCATGGTCTTCGCTTTAAAGACATGGCGGTATTACCTATATGGTGAGCATTTTGAGGTTTTCTCTGATCATAAGAGTTTGAAATACTTGTTTTCACAGAAAGACCTAAATCTTTGCCAGCGACGATGGATGGAGTTGTTGGGAGACTATGATTTTGATTTGCAGTATCACCCGGGGAAGGCAAATGTCGTAGCTGATGCGCTTAGCAGAAAATCTCATGGCTCGTTAGCTTTTGTGGCTCTACGAGAATGGGATATGCTCGAGGTTGTTGGGGAGTTTGATCTATGTCTCAGAGAGACAGGGGGAGGTGCAACTTTGTATTCTGTGCCATCACAACCTGCATTGATTGCACGCGTGTTAGAGGATCAGGGGACTGATCAGGAGGCTCAAATGATACGGGACCGCATTGGTAGCGGGAAGGACACAGCATGATGGGCTGTGGGTTCAGATCAGAGTTTGAGGTTGACCAGGCGTTTGTTTGTGCCATAGTCGTGCCGGGTAGAGGTGCTACATGAGTTTCATCACTCACGTCTAGCAGTGCATCCGGGAGGCACGAAGATGTATCACGATCTACGTTGACAGTTCTAGTGGACGGGAATGAAAAGGGATGTGATCCGATTCGTCTCTTGATGCTTTACTTGTTAGCAAGTAAAGGTGGAACACCAGAGACCTGCAAGATTGTTGCAGCCGTTGCCTGTATCCGAGTGGAAGTGGGAGAATGTCACTATGGATTTTGTATCAGGACTTCCACGCTCGCAGAAGGGGCACGATGCTATTTGGGTTATAGTGGACAGGTTGACGAAGTCTGCACGCTTCCTCCCTATTCGAGTGAGAGACCCAGTGGACTGATTGAGTAGATTGTACATTTAAGAGATAGTCCGACTACATGGAGTACTGGTGACTATCGTTTCTGATCAAGACCCGCGCTTTACATCGCGCTTTTGGCAGAGTCTTCAGATGGCTTTGGGGATGAGCTTGATTTTTAGTACAACTTTTCATCCTCAAACCGACGGTCAGTCTGAGAGGACCATTCAGATTCTAGAGGACATGTTAAGGGCTTGTGTGCTTGACTTTTGGGGTTCTTGGGAGGATCACCTATCTTTGGTAGAGTTTTCATACATCAACAGCTATTAGTCCTGTATTGGGATGGCACCGTATGATGCTTTGTATGGTAGACCTGTAGATCGCCGGTATATTGGACAGTGATGGGAGAGACCGCTGTTTTGGGACCCGACTTAGTACGGGAGACGACGGAGTAGATTGCCGCGATTCGTCAGGGTCTGATGACAACTTAGAGCCGCCAGAAGAGTTATGCTAAACGGAGAAGGAGACCGTTAGAGTTTACCGTGGGAGACCACGTGTTTTTGAAGGTCTTTCCACGTAGATGGCTGATGAGGTTTGGTCGTAGCGAAAAGCTATAACCACATTCTATTAAACCGTTCGAGATCCTAGAAAGGATTGGAGTTGTAGCATACCGTCTGGCCTTGACGCCTCAGTTAGCATCTATACATAATGTCTTTTATGTTTCAATGCTTCAGAGATACGAGCCCGATCCTTCACATGTATTAGATTGGGCTGAGTTACGGGTTGCTGAGGATGCCACGTATGAGGAACGGCCGGTGAGGATTCTTGATACGAAGGACCAGGTATTGCGGGGGAGAACGATTAATTATGTCAAAGTTCAGTGGCTTCATCACAGGGCTGAGGAAGCGACTTGGGAGCTGGAGTCTGGGATGCGTGCTAGATACCCAGACCTGTTTGCCTCGTGACCTTGTAGTGAATTTTGGGGGCAAAATTCCTTAAGGGGGGAGAGTTGTGAGACCCCGAACCTTGTCATTTTGAATTATTTGTACATGATTACGTGTTTTTCCTTCATGTTATATATTATCAATGCATGGTTTATGTTTTGTAGTTGTAAAACAGCATGTAGATGGGTTTTATGCCTTCTCGGACCTTGTTTAGGCTTGTTGGGTTGGCCTTAGAACACAAAATCTAGACTCAAAACAATATGTTGGACCAAGCAAGTTCGGTCCACTGAACTGGTGAGTTCAGTCGACTGAAGTGGAAACCAATAGGATAAAAACCTTGGGTTCGGTCGACTGGAGGGCTTGGCCCAGTCGACTGAACCACTTTTCTTGAGTTCGATCGACTGAACTCAAGGGTTCGGTCGACTGAACTGAGGCGGTTTGCCTTTTTCGAGGCACTTCAATCGACTGAAGTGGCCTCTTCAGTCGACTGAACATGCTTTTTAGCTTGCTTATAAGTAGAAGAAGGGGCTGAAATGTTTGTAAAAGGTTATTTCGTTCTCGTTCTCTGCCTTCTCTCTACATATGTGACCTACTCGAGCCTTGTTTTCATCGATCAGCTTGTGGATCCCTGCTATTCACGCTGCTAGCTTTGCGCTCATCTGGTTAGATTCTGGTTCCGACGATGTTCGATTTTTGAGGCATCGAGTTTTGACCCAACGAGGTAGGATTCTAGACATACTGCTATTATGAGGTTGTTAGATGTAATTACATGTGATTTCACTGGGTAAAAAATACATCATGTCACGCCCCAAACTCCGGGTCACGCGAAAAGCCACCAAATAACCACCAAACTGTCCAAACAAAAGGGATTTAAAACTAGAAGACCAAATAAGGCCAAAACCTTTGTAAAAATGTACTACCGATGGTTTATTGATTTAAAAGAGTAGCCAAAGACTACAGTTATAGCCCTATAGCTCATCTTTTAAAAATATAATACGAGTTTTGAATAAGGAAATCTTTTCGTTTTAAAAGAAGCTTAGGCTGTTCCAAAATTCACCTCGAAGCACAAAAGTTTATATGAAGCAAAACCATTTGAAAATTCCGTTTATAAATCGTTGATCCCAACAACGAAAAACGTAGTATGAAACTACAAAAAATAATAATCGACCCAAGGTTCTCTCAAAAGCATTAAAACATGCATACATCTATAATCACAGTATACGATTTACAACATGTCACAAATAAACATGAAACATATACAACAGGTATAAGCTACCTATTAAGAAAAAATCGATGTCTTGTCATCAGCCACCTCCGGGCACCGCCTGGTCAATCTACAGGACCACGCTTACCTGAAAAAGATTTTACAACAAAATCCCACATCGTGAGCCGAAGCTTAATAGGAAAAGACAATAAAGCTGTAAAGTAGAAAATATGCAATCACAAGCATATAGGCTCAACCACAGAAGCCAAAAAGGATTTCCCAACCCAAAACCATAAGATTTTCATCAGGATAACACGAGCCTCAAAACGGTTTTATTTTATAAAACCCCACATTTTCGTCCACAAAACCATGCACATCATGTAGTGGGAGATAACTCAACCACAAGCCAAAAGGTTTTACATCATAAAACCCCAAGTTTTCCCATCAAACATCCAAAACAGTTTTCCCTTCACAACCAAGCATTTAAACAATGCAAAATCACATTTTACAGTTGAAGGAAAACAGTAACAAAAACATTACTTTCCCACTCGGATCACACACCGAGGAAAGATAAAAACAGTAAGCTGTAATGAAATAGTATGCTCCAGTCAGGTCACACCGCCGAGGAGAAAATGTAAAACAGTAATCAAAACAACGTTTCCCTCGCAGAATGTACCATCGCGGTAAAGAAGAATATGATCCTATGTACTATTTTTAGAAGATTATCTAGATGTACCGGGATGACGTGTATTTGGCACGAGTTGCCCTCGGTGAAAGTTCGAAAACGTGCGCAGTGTAGGTACCTTAGTTATCCTTTGGGGTAGTTCCCGTAAAGAAGGTCGGTTTGGGTGCTCTTTTCCCTCGAGTTGTCAGGCCCGTAAAGTTAGCTTTTACGTCGTGGTACTCCGTATAGAACTTGTCATTACCTAGCAAGCCTTAAGGGTAATGGACAGGAGTCTATACTTGCTACCTATATCCTCGTGGCCAAGTCAGTACATAGGACATTTTTCTTCTTTTCCACGATGGTGCATTCCGTGAGGAAATGATGTTTGGTTTCTGTTTTCCTTCAACTGTAAAACTATGTTTTTGCATTGTATAAATGCTTAGTTGTGAAGGAAAAACTGCTTTGGAGGCTTATGGGAAACATGAGGTTTTTTGACGTAAAACCTTTTGGGTTTGTGGTTGAGTTTGCTCCAACTCTACAAGATTACATATTACCTGCTTTACAGCTTTATTGTCTGTTTCTATTGAGCTTCGGCTCACAGGTGGGATTTTTTCTATAAAACTAATTTTAGGTGATGCTTTGGATGATGACCATGAGTAGCTTTGGTGATGCCCAGGGTGGCGGAAGACTTTTATAGTTTTCCTTCTTGTTGGTATGCCTATTCCTGAAGGCAATATTGTACGCCATAAGGCGATATACTTATGCATGTTATACAGGATGTTTACTGTTTATGAGAGTTGCATATAGGGTTTTCTTGTGATTTAAACAGGTAGATTTAAAGATACGAAAACTTATATTTTTCTTAAAATTGGTGTTTGGTGGATTTTCACGTGACCTTGGATTTTGGGGCGTGACATAATAATATTTTGAATTAGGTAATTTATTAGTGTATGAGATTGAAGTTAAAATTTTGTAGTTGGATTTAAATGTGCACTAACACTTGGAATATAAATCTCAATGATGAAGTAACGAAGCTTAAGGTTCATGAAAATAAAGTAATTAGTGAGTTAAATCACTTTTATTGTAACTTATGGATTGAGGTGTCGAGTTGTTCTATGTTGTTGGATATCGAATTCTATTTTGTGACTTGAATTTATAATGTTATCTTGAAAATTCAAAAGTTTGAACAAAGAACGTAACTTGCATTGTGATAAGACATGAATCCTATTAGATCTAACTAATATAATGGGTTTGTAATAAGAATGAGTTAATTACACATGAATATGGACTTTGAAGTTAAGATTTAAATTTTAAGATGAATAAAATGATTTAAGATAAGTGAAATGAATGATGAATTGTGAATCGGACAATACAATGAGTTATGATTGGAATTCTATTGAAGATGAGATGATGTAAAGATAATGGATACAGAATTCTTATTGTAAGAAATGTGAATCATGGTATGAGATTTGTAATGTTAGAATGGAAAAACATAATGAAAGTAATTTGAGAAATATATGATTGTGAATATGGAATTGGAAATATGATTGGAAATACGATGTGAATGTGAAATTAAATTGGGGAGATGGACTCCCAGTTGCTAATGAATAATGTTGCGTTAATCGAATATGGAACCGATAGTTGTTTGATTGATATGGATGTGATTAAGTTGGGCTTGACTAGCTTCGCGGTGAAAGACGAAAAACTTGCGCAAGTCGGGTACCGTGGTCCCTTGGGATAGCCCCCGTAAAATGGATATGATTGTGTCGTGGTGAGTTATAGAGCTATCTATTCACCAATGGTTTCGCGTAGCCTATTGGGAGAATAGGGAGAGGTTTTTATAAGCTGCACCCGACGTTGGTATTTGATGATTGTAGAGGTGAGTTATAGAGTTATCTATTCACCAATGGCTTTGAGTAGCCTATTGGGGGAATAGGGAGTGGTTTCTATAAGCTACACCCTACGCTCGGTTCAGTATTGGATTGATGAAATGAGATGAAATGTAATTGTGAAAAATGAACAAATTTTATAAAAAGAATATAAATCTAAATGTATAAGTCTCGTGTATTCATTTGAAAGAATTGTATTAAGAAACTGTATGAAAATTGTGAGATTGTCATGGATGAATGCATCTAGTGAAATTAATATACGGTTTGATTTGTATGGAGATTAATACAATAGTAAGGAAGTGGAGGATGTTAATTATTATGTAGCTTAGCTTGTATGGATTAACTTCTTTTGGGAATTGATATACCTGTTATGAAATTGGATATGAATGGTTCTAGTAGTTTTGATTGTGTTTGAGAATTGGAATCCCAACGGTGCCTGTATATAAATTGTGTATGGCGTTCAACAGGTTTATAGGATAATTGGGATAGTCCAAAAAATAGAGGAAACTCTGCCTTAATTTTTAAGAAATGGACATAGAATATTTTTGAAGTTTTAAGAAAGAACTTCTTTTAAAACGAATTATATCCAAGTATTAGAAGATTTTAACAATAAATAGAGTTGTATACAAAAGAATCCCCTCGATGATTCGTTAATGTTGGGTTATTAAGTGGAGTTCACGTAACCCGAGAGTCGAGGCGTGAAAGAATGGTATCAGAGCTCTAGGTTCGAATATCAACGAGCTGTGGGTAATGATGTGATTTCTGTGTGAATTGTGTGATTGATTATTGGCATCACTACACGGCATGAATTGTGTGCTTGCCTGGGTTTGCGAATGAATTGTCTTGTGTGTGCTATGTGTTTATGTGTGAATAGAGGTTGAATCTTGGGAGTATATGACCTGCCTTTGGGCGTCCAGTTAACTATTTTGGGGTTCAAAATAGAAAAGCGTGTGACCGACGTTCTTTCTATGAGATACGCAGATTAGTTACCCGGATTGGTGTGTCATTTCTAGAGGTTCACCTTAGTATGTGAATGTTTGTTGATGTGATATTTTCAGTTGTGACTTATGTGTGAAGTGATTATCGATTGTTAGGGATGCGAAGAAAGTTTATAAATGTCCTTGTTGGAGAAAGGATTGGATTGAATTTAATATTGCTAGCCTTATAGTTCCCACTACAGGAAAGTTAAGGCTATTCGGTTGGAGTTAAGCGGGGGCTATGGTATGGATCAAGGTAGATGGTTAGTGATTTAAACTATGGAGTTAAGAGATGATCATTGTAGTGTGTAATATGACAGTTATACCTTGGTATTAGTAGAGCATGGAAAATAGATGTTCTGTTAGTTGATAGACTTTGTTCTTAAGCAACGTATCTGCAAATGGAATAGACAGAGACATAATTGTTCAACCTTATAGAAAGTTGATAGAACCTAGAACTCTATTTAATGGACATCCTTCGAGTATTGTTATCTGTTATGATGGCATTGTCAGAAATGTACGTAGCAATTCAATTATTCAATTTGAATATGGAGTTAGGCTAGAATCTGAGCGTTTCTTCGTTGCTAGTGAGCCAGTTGATGTGCCGGCTGCAATGCCATGTTAAACCCAATGTATAAAGTCGTTCTTGACTCTTCTCTAAGTAGTGATTTACAATGAGAGATGAGGAATGAAGAGTTGCTTTGAACTTTGAATTTTCAGAGTAACCTCTTTTACTGTTGGGAAGTATTGTATTCGAATGATTATGATTGTAAGAGAAAGTGTTGTCGAGAAAATATTAAGTTCTGAGCTATTAAGAATCAGTAGAAAAGAAGAGACTTAGTTTAAAGAATATTATCGTTGAGTTCTTGGTTGAGTATAAGGGATAGCAAATATGCATGAAAGGTTTAAGTTTGATGCTAATCTTCCCAATCATATTTCTGGACCTGAACATAAGTAAATAAGAGATTTGTAAGAAATGCCAATGGACTAGGAATAAAGTTATCTGTCAATGAAAAATATTATTTTGGCCAACTTATGTGGGGCGTAATGTAGTTAATGGTCTTCAATGAGTATAATGCCTAGAAGCTAAGTGTGACGAGTAGTCAAATTTTGGGCAATGAGGGTTGGCAATGTGATGTATGGTAAAGTATAACGTTGTTCTTAAGATAGAAATTGCAGATGATCAACACAAGGACTTTTGACTCTGAGAACTAGTGATGAATTTTGGGGACGAAATTCCCAAAGGGGGGAAGGTTGTAGTGACCCGGTATATTTTTATTTTAGGTAATTATTTTTCACGTAATTAAATTAATGGAAATGATCTTTTGATGAATTGTGCTAATTATACGCGGTTATCATTTGTAAGAACCTGGGGATATTAATTAGTAACTAATTCCAGGATATTGGAAATTTTAAAGGCGTGATTTGAAATTTTAACAAATTGTTTTGGAGAATTAAATTATGATGGCTTCCTTTAAAATTAATAGGATACATAAAATATCTACAAAACACACGAAATTTCTAGAAAGTTGGAGAGGAAAAAGACAAATACTATATATATACATATACATATATCTCAAAGGAGGGCCAAACACACTGGACCGTGTGGGTCAACCTCGCCTGCCGACGCCCTCCTCTTCTTCTTATCCTTTCCTTCTTCTCTTCTCCGTAGAAGCTACTAGAGTGTGAATATTGGTAAGGGGTTTCTAGAAAATGCTAGAAAAGAGGGCAAGAAAGCATAACAAGGCCATCCCCACCACCCCGCTGGCACCGAACGGTCCTATTTCCCCTGTTCTCCTTGCTGCCTTTGTTTTCCTTTTTTTTTTGAATTCCATGAAAGAAAAACCTCAAGGGCAAATCTTGGCTCTTTCCAGCTGTATGTGGAGGCGATTAATGGAAGCGAAAACAAAACGAAATCCAATATTCCATTTTCTCCCCTGTACTAGTTGCGCCGCAACAAAATCCCTGGATAGCGCCGTCGGATCCTACTTCAAAATTTCATTTCTGAATTGGGGGCTTGAAAGAAAAGCTTCAAAGGATTAAGAAGAGAAATTGAAGAGGAGTAACCTCAAGTCTTCCTCTTTTACAGCCTGTTGATACCAAATTAGGAGAAGACCGGAGAATGAAGGTGTAATCAACCGGGGGGACGCATTTGAAGCTTCATGAAGCCCCAACCCAAACTGATCGAATATGGGGCTTGCAATCTTGGGTGAAATTTGCAAGAATTGGCTTCTACCAGGTAGGATTTGACTAATTTTAGTGCCTTGATATGAATTGTGTTGATTTGATTATTAATTCAAGTAATCCTAAACTTTTGTGTGGCTAAAGTTAAATCCTGATCATTTTAGGGCTAATCAAATTGGATTCATCGTGATTGGAAGACACTTTTGGGGTAGGAGTACGAATGCGAACATTACAGTCTAGTAGCTTTATAAGTCGTAGATTAGAAAGTCAAGAAAAGTTTAAAATGTGAAGTTAACCTCTAAATTTGTTAAAGTTTAATTGACTGTGTAAATTGGAATTGGTCAAATGAGAATTGGGCAAGGCATTAAAATGGTACTAACTTGATGAAGTACATGACCAAAATAACTTTTTAGCGTGCGGGTTGATGATAGAATTCATGAGTAATGGAAAACTTGGAGTTTATTGAATTAAAATCCTAGGAGAATAAACGGAACATGGAATCGGTAACTTAAACTTGGTGACTTGAAGATTTGAAGGTTTAAGTTCAAATTGTTAGCTTAAACTTAAATTGTGAGAGTTTAGGTTGAATCCCATATTGAAGTCACGAGTTGAAGAATTGAGGAAAAAGAAGTTGATGTTGGGAAAGTTTCATGTGATAGTGAAATAGAGGTCCCAGGAGAATTAATGGAATTAAGTGTCATGTGGACGGATGATTGGTAGATCAAACCCAGAGTAAAATTAGGAAACTTAGTGAGTTTAAATTATATGAAAAATAATTAGAATGTTTCATTTTCATTGAGGTTTAGCGTAGAAAGTAATATTATAAATTTCATCCTTAAGTTTTGTTAAACAAGGCCGGGAAGTTAAATTTGTATTTCAATTGTGAGATTTGGATAGTTATCAAAATTCAAGCTAGCTCATGGAAGATTAGTTTGGAGGTGTTTTATAATTTGGTTGTACCGAAACTATATAGTGGTATACTTGACATTTGGAGTTAAGCATTAAAGTTGAATTGATCTTTATAAAATTTATTACATGAAATTGTAGAATACCAAATGTCTTGGTTGTGGAGATTCGCGGTTAGAATGGATATAATAATATTTTGAATTAGGTAATTTGTTAGTGTATGAGATTGAAGTTAAAATTTTATAGTTGGATTTAAATGTGCACTAACACTTGGAATATAAATCCCAATGATGAAGTTACGAAGCTTAAGGTTCATGAAAATAAAGTAATTAGTGAGTTAAATAACTTTTATAGTAACTTATGGATTGAGGTGTCGAGTTGTTCTATATTGTTGGATATCGACTTCTATTTTGTAACTTGAATTTATAATGTTATCTTGAAAATTCAAAAGTTTGAACAAAGAATGTAACTTGCATTGTGATAAGAGAGGAATCTCATAAGATCTAAGAAATATAATGGGTTTGTAATAAGAATGAGTTAATTACACATGAATATGGACTTTGAAGTTAAGATTTAAATTTTGAGATGAATAAAATGGTTTAAGAAAAGTGAAATGAATGACGAACTGTGAATCGGACAATACAATGAGTTATGATTAGAATTCTATTGAAGATGAGATGATGTAAAGATAATGGATACAGAATTCTTGTTGTAAGAAATGTGAATCATGGTATGAGATTTATAATGTTAAATGGAAAATAAATATAATGAAAGTAATTTGAGAAATATATGATTGTGAATATGGAATTGGAAATATGATTGGAAATACGATGTGAATGTGAAATTAAATTGGGGAGATGGACTCCCGGTTGCTAACGAATAATGTTGCATTAATCGAATATGGAACCGACGGTTGTTTGATTGATATGGATGTGATTAAGTTGGGCTTGACTAGATCTGCTGTAAAAGAACGAAAACTTGCGCAAGTCGGGTACCGTGTTCCCTTGGGTTAGCCCCCATAAAATGGATGTGATTGTGTCATGGTGAGTTATGGAGCTTTCTATTCACCAATGGCTTCGCGTAGCCTATTGGGAGAATACGGAGAGGTTTCTATAAGCAGCACCAGACGTTAGTATTTGATGATTGTAGAGGTGAGTTATAGAGCTATTTATTCACCAATGGTTTTGAGTAGCCTATTGGGGGAATAGGGAGAGGTTTCTATAAGCTGCACCCTACGTCGGTTCAGTATTGGATTGATGAAATGAGATGAAATGTAATTGTGAAAAATGAACAAATTTTGTAAAAAGAATATAAATCTAAATGTATAAATCTCGTGTATTCGCTTCAAGGAAATTGTATTAACAAACTGTATGGAAATTGTGAGATTGTCATGGATGAATGCATCTACTGAAATTAGTGTATGCTTTGATTCGTATGGAGATGAATACAATAGTAAGGAAGTGGAGGATGTTAATTATTATGTAGCTTTGCTTGTATGGCTTAACTTCTTTTGGGAATTGGTATACCTGTTATGAAATTAGATATGAATGGTTGTAGTAGTTTTGATTGTGTTTGAGAATTGGAATCCAGGCGGTGGCTTTATATAAATTGTGTTTGGAGTTCAACAGGTTTACAGGAAAATTGGGATAGTCCAAAAAATACAGAAAACTCTGCCAAAATTTTTAAGAAATGGACTTAGAATATTTTTGATGTTTTAAGAAGGAACTTCTTTTAAAACGAATTATATCCAAGTATTAGAAGGTTTCAACCATAAATAGAATTGTGTACAAAGGAGTCCCCTTGGTGATTCGTTAATATTGGGTTATTAAGTGGAGTTCACGTAACCTGGAAGTCGAGGCGTGACACTCACCCTCCCATCAAGTAGTGATGGTTTTGTAGTTTATAGTGATGCATCACACTAAGAATTGGGTTGTGTTTTGATGCAACATGGAAAAATAATTGCATATGCATGAAGACAGTTAAAGCCTCATGAGAAAAATTATCCTACCCATGATCTGGAATTAGCTGCAATTGTTTTCGCACTCAAAATATGGAGACATTATTTATATGGGGTCACCAATGAGATATTCACCGACCATTAGAGTTTAAAGTATGTCTTCACCCAAAAGGAGTTGTGTAGAACCTCGGTCCGGACCCTAGTAATAACCACCCAGATTATAACAACTTATGCTAGAAATTCAATCCAAACCTTAGCTTTAGCGACAATTAGTTAAGAAAATCATAGGTCGCTAGAACAATGAAAACCTTAACTCAACCCGAAACCCTAATTTGACCCGGAAACCCTAAAAAAATCAAATGCTCAGAAGTAAAATCATAATACTCAGAGAAGACTCCTAACATCCTAAATTAATTAAATAACATGAAATGTAAGATTAAAAATCAAAAATTCTCATAATTAGGGTAAAATGACCATTTTGCCCCTAGTACAACAAAAAGTCTTAAAAATTTAAAAATTGACATATGGACACCCTAAATCAGATATTTAAATACAATTAAACAATAAAAGACAAAATAACATCAAAAAATAACAAAAATGCCCTTAGTGGCCAGCCACATTGGAGTTTGTGCCAAAAAAGATACTTTTTGCCTTTTTAAGATTAAAAATGAGAAAAAGTTGTATAAATTAAGTATTATTATAACCAAAAACTTTTTATACAAGTAATATACATAATAATATAATATTATGTATATTACTTGTCAAACTTTGAACCGTGCTTATTCTGAAGTTTTATTTAAGATTTTTTTTTCATAAAAAGGAAGAATTAACAATTTTATTAGTTACACATATAATACGTAAAAATT
>JAULJZ010160065.1:0-27081 GCA_032270985.1 Heliamphora pulchella
TTTAAAATGTTAACTTAAAAAAACATATAAGAAAATTCTTTAATTTAAATCTTTAAAGATGATTTTTAAAATAAAAATTCTTTATTATTCAAATAAATTTAAACCAACAACACACACCCAGTTTAAACCTAAATATAATTGCTAAACATTACAACAAACCCACTGCAACAAATCTAGAAAATTCATGTTATTTTTAACTTTTTTAATTTTAAAAGATAATTTAAACCAATAGTCCCAAACATGCAATAAGCCAGTTTATTCTAAACCTATGTAACATTAAGCTTTCTGTAACAAGTTATAAATAATTTAAATGCAATAGAACACTTCCCAACTCACACTCAGAGAAAAACATATGTAAAACAAACACACACATGGATAGATCCAATGGAGGCGGATGAGAGACATAGATAGATCCAGTGGAGGCGGATGAGAGCAAACACACACATAGATAGATCCAGTGGAGGCGGATGAGAGCGGCCACCTCCTTAAAATTTTGAAAAAATTTATTATAATAATATTAATTTAAAATATTTCATAATTATATAAATTCGTTATTTTATAATTTTTTAAAATTTTAATATATACTATTTTAAAATTTTACATGAATAATTCGTCCACCTAAATTAAAATTATGATATGGGCACACACACTTAAACCACACAAAAACACACACACATAACTCATACACACACTCTCTCTCGCTAAACAAACACTCACACACCCAACCACACTCATCAACACCCACTACCTCACATTCACACACCCATCTATTGCATTATATACACATATTTACATTAAACAATTACGACACACAGAGGCTCTTCAATGGTGGTGATATGGTGTAAGTGCTCAGTGGTGGTAGTGGTGGCGGTAAATAGAGAACAGAGAGAGAGAGAGAGAACAGAAAGAGAGAGCAGCGAGAAGGAGCAGAGAGAGAGAGAGAAACAGAGGGGGAGAGGGAGAGGAGTTTACAGTGAGAGAGAGAGAGAGAGAGAGAAAAAAAAGAGACAGAGAGAAACGGGAGATGAGATCGGCGGTGGCTCAGGCGGAGGCGGCGGTCTTGGTGGTGGCTGGTGTCAGAGGCGGCGCTTATGTTTTGGAGAGGGAGGGCAGAGAATGGGAAGAATGGGGAGAGAGGGAAAGGGAGTCCATTGGCAAGGTGGTGGTGGCCAGCGGCAAGGGTGAGGCTTGGCGATGGTAGTTGACGGAGGTGATGGGTGGTGCGACCGTGCGAAATGGTTGCGGCGACAGCGCGCGCTACTCTCCTTCCCCTCTTTTAGTTTCAGCTTCTAATCACAGAAGCTATGAGAGTCATGAGACCCAAATGTGTTTGTTTGTTATGAGACTTCCTCAATTTTTGTGTCTCACTTGCACGGCTTGGGGGACTTTATAGGAGAGTTTGAGGGACAGATGTCCCCTTTCGCGTACATGTGTCACACGCCGCTCGTGCAAAAAAATGAATTTTTATTATATTTTCTACCGTGTATAATTTTCGATGTAAAAATTTAATTTTAGAAAATTATAAAAATTTTGGTAAAAGTTTTTAATATAATGTTTTATGAATTATTGTATAGTTAAAATTTTTACTAAATTCTTTTATTTATATAATATATTTTATTACAATTTATTAACTCCGAAATATTTTTTATAGATGTATATTTTTAGTTTCAAAAAATTCTCAAGATTTTTATATATACGTTTAATATTATTTTATGAATTATTGTTAAATCAGAATTTATATAAAATTTTCTAACTACATCATCAATTTTTTTTCTCGTTCTTTGATGATAGGCATAAGTTTTGGGGCTTAAATTTTAAAATAAAATATAAGATTTTGTTTGGAAACTTGTTTGGATCTTTTTTTTATATATAACTTTTGATTATTTTAATTTTTATAATTATGATCATTAAAACTTTTAAGTTTAAAACAATGACTGACTTCTTTTATTTTGCTAAAATATGATATCTATAGTCCTATAATCATGATTATAAAATAATAGGTGATCTTAATTTTTCAAAAGAGTAATATTTATTATCTCATACTTGTCTATATTAGTATTTTAATCATTGCATTTTATTTAATATTTTTTTAATAAAAATATTTTATCTAACTTTTATTTTATTAAAAATACTAACTAAAACTCATAATTGCATGTAAAATACAATTTTTACATTTTATTTATTGTTTCTGTTATTTTAAATTCTTGGTGTCACAAGTCAACATATTTTTCAATTCCTGAAAAGCAAGCTTACAAGTTCTATTTCACACAAATTTAATCCTTTTGCGTGTCAGGTATGTCATGGACGCAGCAAGTCAAAAGAAATCCTCCACAAATCTTCGATAGTAACCCATTAACCCCAAAATATGTTGGATCTCAAAAACGCTCTTGGGCTTTTCCCAACTCATTACGGCATTGATTTTCGAAGAATCCACTGCTATTTCGTCTCTAGAAACCATGTGCCCAAAGAACTTCACTTCGGACAATCGAAATTCACATTTATAATATTTTGCATAGAGGCGCGATGATTTTGCAAAAAGCTACAACGTGATCCGTAGATACTCTTCATATGCCTCTCTTGATGGCGAATATATCAAAATGTCATTCACGAACACATTCACAAATTTGTTGAGATAAAGATGGAAGATATTAGCCCAAGAATTTTTTATATTGATTTTGATGATTTTTATAAATTATTTTTTAAGAATAAATAAATTTAAAAATATAATATTTATATTTTTCAGAAAGAAAGTGCTGACACATATTAAACAAATGAGTTGACATCTTAAGCAAAAAGAAATGACTCTTCTCTCAAAATGATTAAAACACTTAAGTATTATTGATTGAGAATATTTTGTGTTGATTCCAATTGATAATTGAGTCAATACTTTAAGACAAATAATACTTGAAACTATCAAGTGTGTCAACACATTTGAACAAATAGTTTGACACCCTAACAGTTTGATGAAGATGCTTTCAGGTATAAAAAGTTAGTGTCGACACAAATAAAGTTTGTGTTAAAACAAAAGAGCCGAAACTCTTAAGACTCAAAAAGAGTCGACACAAATTAATTTTGTGTCAACACAAAAGTAGTTCATCACTTTTGTTATCTAGAAATTTAAGTTGATATAAATGAAAAAAGTGTCGACATAAAAGTGCCGAGACTACCTGCAAATTTTGGGTGTCGACACAAAATTGAAGATGAGTTAATACAAATATCCCGAGCCCATCTGAAGAAATTTGGTGTCGACACCAATGTTCAAATGAGTCGACACAAATATACCGAAAGTTCTTGTAGAATTTTAGTGTCAACACCAAGAAGATTTGGGCCGACACAAATGGTCCTGTCCCGGATGCTGAAGTTCAAATGAGTGGACACAATATCCATTTGTGTCGATACCGTGGTGTTGGTGAGGAAAATTACAGAATTTGTGTCGATACCTCATAAGAGTTGTGTCGACCCAATCACTTGAAGATCCCTGCCCTAGACATTTTGTGTCGACACCAAAGGCTTTTGTATTGACACCTGCAATGCAGATTCAAATTCGCAGCAGACTTCAACAGTTGAAATTTTGGCATTTAATACACTCACCTACCTCCAATGGTCATGAATGCTCAAGAGCTTATATAAGGAGTAACTTCTCACCATTTAATCTCCCTAGAGACTTACAATCACTGTTCTATTGCTTGATTCAAACTCAAAATCCTCAAGCTCTCATTTATTGCTGAACTCCAGCTCTTGTTCTTCATCTTTCTTTATCTCTTTATTTATTGTAAATTATTTCTATAAAGAGCGTAAGTGTTTCTCATTTAATTACTTCATTTATTGTATTTAAGGGTGAGTCACCCATTATCCTTTGAGTGAGTGAGTAAATCTCATCAAAGAAGAGTTCAAGAGTTATTAGAAGAAAATAGGAGATTATTTTTATGGGATCTTCTTGAAACTGATATAGGTTTGAATGTGCCCGTAAACATTCGTTTACTCAAGAGAAGTCTCGAAGTTGTAAAGGTTTGGAATTCGCCTGTGAAGTATTCTACATAGTGAAAACTCTTAAGGAAAAATTTGAGAAGTAGACGTAAATTTGGAAGAACTTGAACCACTATAAAATCCTTGATGTTTGGTTCAATCTCTCTATCCCTATTCTCTTTAATATTTGCTTAGTTTTAATCCTTGATTATTTTGCTACATATGTTTTCTATATTAAAAAGTTTTTAAAAAGATTTTAAAATTTATTATTAATTTTTTAAGACCCAATTCACCCCTTCTCTTGGATTGCGTAAAACTAACAGAAGATACAATTCATCAAATCCATGAATATCGCCGGAGCATTTGTCAAACTTAATGGCATGATTAAGAATTCATAGTGTCCGTAACATGTGCGGAAAGCGGTCTTCACAATATCTTCTTCCTTTATCCACAACTGATGGTAACCAGACTTTAAGTCGATTTTGGAAAAGCAACATGATCCCTTTAGTTGATCGAACAAGTCATCAATTCGTAGCATAAGATATTTGTTCTTTACCGTTGAATGGTTGAACTTCTAATAATCAATGCATAGACGTAAAGACCCATCCTTCTGCTTAGGAAATAAGGCCAGAGCTCCCCACGATGACATACTCAGGCGTATAAAACCTTTGTCTAACAACTCTTGAAGTTGCACCTTCAACTCCTACAAATTAGTAGGTGCAAAACGATATGGCGACATAGAAATAGGCTCCATCCCCGGAATAAGATCAATAGAGAATTCAATCTATCGTCAAGGTGGTAGTTCAAACAACTAGTTGGGAAAAACATCAGGAACCTCACACACTACAAGATGGAGTTTTCCTCTGGTAGAATCATCCTCACTCAACAAGAGGTTAGAGAGAAGAGAGCTAAGACTCTCACGATTTCAGAACGGTAAAGTCTAGATATTGAACCATCGTCCTGGTCACCCATGAAATAGAAACAATCACTCTCAGGTGTACAAATAGACACTTGCCATTGGTTACAAATATATCCATGATATGTTATCAACCAATCCATCCCTAAGATAACGTTGAAGGTAGTTATATCAAGGACGATAAAGTCGAACACTATATGACGATCGACAATCTCAAGATCTACAAATCTTTTTCAACATAGCACTCTCACCAATCGGGGTCTCTGCGCACAAAGCACTACCCAACACATCTACCTTTCATTTTCAAAAATTACCAAAATTTAAAATTATCCTGAATTAAATTTCTCGGGTCTCCGCAGACACAGGCGAGTCTAACAAAGCTTAATAAACAACTGTCGGAGCTACTGGCCACATAAACATTAAAAGCACACAAGCTCAAAATTAATACCACTCAGGTAAATTATCATGCAAACATTTAATTACAAAATTTAAAGCAGAACTGAGTCTCATAACACCCCTACAACGTTTTTGATGAGTAAGATATCATCCATATATAGTACTCAAAACACCATCACATTTTCATTACACTTTTTGTACACACAAGACTCGTCAGAACTTTGATCAAAACCATAAGATTTAATAACTTGAGAAAAACGAGTGTTGCAAGACCTAGAGGACTACTTAATTCTATAAATGAATTTCTTAATATTGCACAACATGTGCTCTTAGTCTTTTGCTATAAAACCATCTGGGTGCATCATATAAGTGCACTCGTCAAGATTTCCATTAAGAAATGGAGTCTTGACGTCCATTTATCAAATTTCATAATCAAAATGAGCTGCAAGGGATAAAAGAATTCAGATAAACTTTAACATGGCTACCAGCGAAAAGGTCTTCTTATAGTTGATCCATTCTTTCTTAGTGAACCATTTCGTAACATGCCTAGCCTTAAAGGTTTTCACCTTCCATCTGCTTCTCTCTTCTTTTTATAGACCCACTTGCATCCAATGGATTTTATCCATTCGGGTGGTTTTATAAGACCCCAAACCTGATTAGAGTATATAAATTCCATTTTAGATTTCATAGCCTTTTCCCAAAGTTCTAAATCTTTATCTTATAGTGCTTCAGTATAGCTATAGGGTTCAATATTAAGTTTTTTCAAGAACCTTGTCATAAGACTCTCCCAAGAACATATATTTATTAGCATGATGAGTAACCATCTCACTACGACGAAGCACGATCTGCTGATTTGCGCTAGAAGTGATATGCTATGCTGATACTAATACGCGTGCACCATCATCCACATGCTGCTCTAGTTGTCAAACCGGCATGTTGATCGTAGCTTCAAGAACTTGTTCAGGATAAACACGTGTTCTGATAATCATCCAACTATAACGAAACAATAGGATATTGATAACATTTTCTTATGGTGCTTATCCTTGTACCACTGGTGTTGGAGAAGTTTGTACTAGTCTTTCTCCTCTCAGTTTCACTATGGCGAAGCACAACTTGTTGCTTTGCATTAGAAGTGATATGTTATGATGATACTAATACTTGTGCAACATCATTCACATGCTGCTTTAGTTGTGAAACCGGCATGTTGATCGTAGCTTCGAGAGCTTGTTCAGGATAAACATGTGTCCCAATAATCCTCTTATTATGACGAGACAATAGGATATTGATAGCACTTTCTTGTGGTGCTTATCCTTATACCACTGGTATTGGAGAAGTTTGTACTAGTTTTTCTCCTCTCAGTTCTTCTAGAACAATTCTACTTTGGACTTGTAGTTCATCGCATAATCCTCTTCTAGGAATTGGACATTGGTGCTAATAATAACCTTCTGATTCTTTGGAAGATAAAATAAATCGCATTTCATTACTCTAGGATACCTAACAAATAAACAGACTTCTGTTATTGATTCCAACTTATCTGTGTTCCTTTTCAGTACTTGTGCTGGACTATCTCAAATCCGAATATGTCCTAGACTAGACTTGCGCCTAGTGCACAATTATGTGAGAGTAGTAGGTATGAACTTAGATGGTGTCAAATTCAAAATATAAGCTTCTTTCTCTAATGTATATCCCTAAATGAATAAAGTAAATATGAATAACTCATCATAGATCTTTTCAAATTCATAAGAGTCCTATTTTTCTTGTTGCTACACAATTCTGTTAAGGGTGTAGACAATTGGAATGTGATCCCAGCTACTGATAAGTAATCCTTAAACTTTTCCAAGAGGTACTCGTGACCACATTAATTTCAATTGTCAAATAATCATAATAATGGTTAATTCATCCTAAATCTTAATATTAATCCATCAAATTCTAATGCCCAAACATTTCAGTTTGGTTTAAATTTCATGTTTATGTAATATTATAAACTGGTCCCACTTATCCAGTTATTTTATTTCATGTTTAATTATTCATATAAACTGGTCACTTCACTATTCAGATATTTTGTTTTTTTATCTACATATTATTATAAAGCAAATCATTCTACCAAGTTATATATATATATATATATATATTAGTTATTTAGGCTCCCTCCCTGATTATATGTTGTCTTTGTGCAAACATTGCTTAAAATCATGTCGTTATGTCGCTTGTTTTAAATCTGCATTAATGAATTTTTTTTCTACTATGGGAAAAGATAAAATGCCTTCTCAAAAATTTATGCTTATTTTCTATTCATATTTTCAAAGAAATACTTATTTTCTATTTTAATATAAAATATTTTTTTAATCAATGACGCTTACTTTTTATATTAATAAAAAATAATTATATTTTTAAAATTTAAGCTTGTTTTCTATGTTGATAGAAAATAAACTTATTTTTTAGAATTGATAATTATTTTCTATGTTATTAGAACAAATATTTTTCTTGAGTTCACGTTTATTTTCTATATTAAAAGAAAATATTTTTTCTTCAAAATGTTTTTCTTATAGTTAATAAAAAAATGTTTATTTTCTATATTGATAGAGAATAATTTTTCGCCCAGAAATAATATTTATTTTTTATATTAATAAAAATAAATTCTTTTCAAAAAGTTTTCTATATTAAATAAGAAACACTTATTTTTTATTAATAGAAAATAATTTTTTAGATAAATTATTTTCTATACTAATAGAAAATAATTTATTTTTCAATTTTTTCTTATAGTAAGTTAAAAAACGTTTATTATCCATACTAATGAAAAATAATTTTTTTCCAGTTAATATTTATTTTCTTTACTAATAGAAGATAAATTATTCTTCAAAAAAACTTCTAACAATAAATTAGAAAATGATAATTTCTATACTAATAGAAAATAATTTCTTTTTTTATTTTTTATGATAAATAAGAAATATTTATCTATCTTTCTATATTAGTAAATAATGAAAATTTAATGCCACATTCTCTTATACTAATAAGAAAATACTTCTTTTTTGTAAAAAATAAAAATCAATCAATTCATTGGAATGTTGATATGCTTGTTGCGGTAGGTATACACTAAAATTGTGGTTTTATCATGAATTACAACGGACTTGATTATTCAGAAGATGGGCCCACAACATTTATAAATATTTACATTTTAAAATTTATTCATTTTCTCAGCATCACTTTCTAATTATAGTATAGTTTGTCTGTTATATATCACGCATAATATTGTATTTTTTTTTTTTAGTATATTATTGCCCTATTTAAAAATTTCGAAACGACATAATGTTCATATGTTATTTTTCAAATGTAAAAAATTAAAATAATTTATTACATACAATGATTAACATAAAAGAGTATTGATACCCAAAGGTAATATTGGGTACCTAATAACTTTTTAACTTGTAACAGTAAATTTTTAAATTCATCTCTTGTTTTCGTAAACAAAAATAGAATTACTTTCAAAATTAGGTCTAGCTATTATGCCATGTCAAATTAAAACTATTTTTTAAACATTTCAATGTCTTTTCAAAATTAAAAATAAACTTTTAGAGCTTATATTGCTTGCTTTGAAAATTATTTTTAAGGGCAACATGATATATCCAAACTCTTTATTTATAAGGTGGTGACTTTAAATTTTCAAAATCAAGACCTGAGTCCAGTTATTAAACTTTTTTTTCTCGTTGCATTTATTTTAAGATTTTTTTAAAGATCCATTTTACTAAAAATACCATAGGAGGATAACAAAATCAGTACGCGACACATGGTATATCTGCCACTATTGTTTGTGATGGAGATCATATCTTTACGAGCAAATTTTGGCAAGAACTTTTAAAACTACAAGAATCTCCGTTGAATCTTAGCTCTTCATATCATCCTAAATCTGTTGGACATACAGAGGCTTTTAAAAAATGCTAAAGAATTTAGTGTAAAACCAAATATAGAGGGCATTTGTAGTATTTGTCAAAACGGTTTTACAAAAACTTTTTTTTTTTTTTTTAATTTTTAGTATTTTTTAAAATTTAATCTAAAATTTTATATTTTTTAGATTCCTTTCACGAGGAATTAAAAAATAAAAACATTTGACTATGAAAAATTCAATAATGATAAAGAAGCTATTTTCAATCAAAGTATATCTTATTTTTGTCTTTACTATTTTTTTTAACATTAACTAGTCATACTTTTTTATTTTTATATTTTCTGCAATAAGATGAATTAAAAAATTAAAAATTAAAACTAAATCTGAAAAAGTATAGAACGACAAAATAAATTATTTGAGAAAAGCTTTTCCAAATACCACTTTTAAGAATTAAGAAGAACGCCGAGTTCCATTTAGATTGATCATGATTTTAAATGAACAAAAATAAAATTATATTATTATATTTATTTTGTTCATATGTTTTTGAGACTATAATAATAATTATTTTAAAATTTTGAATTAAAATAAAATAGTTTATATTAATATGCAAAAAGAAATATTTGCTTTTGGACCCCAAGTTAATGAACTTCCAGTTCCGTAAGAGGTGCAAAGAAAATTATTTGAGGTGCATGGTGGGTGATAGACCAATTTTTTGAGTTAAGTGGCTTATTCATATGGGTGAATGGTGGTGTAATACTACATTTCATTCTTGCATCAGACTTACATCCTCCACCTTCTGTTTATCATTATTTTCCAAGTGAAGCTAAGGTTGATGTTGCAAACTGTATATTAAAATATCGGGATAATTTGCTTAGGATTTTAAGAGATGAATAGGCACAACAAACGTGGAAACAATCCCTTGTAAATGCAATGTAAAACTGCATATTATAATGATTTGCCCTCTTTTCGGACCTTACATACACGGGAACTTAATGTACCGTGCTGCCTTTTTTTTTCAATTGGCACAACAAAGGAAGAAGATTTATGCTGATAAACACAGATCTGAGAGGGAATTTAAATTAGGTGATTGGGTTTGAGGAGGAATGCTAAACTTGCAGCTTACAGAGTAAAATTGCCTCTTATTTCTCATATACATTCATTCTTTCATGTGTCGGTCCATAAAAAGAAGCTAGGTATCATACTCTTGTTCAAAATCAATTTCCACTCATAGGTCCTGAGGGCATTTTTAGGTTGAACCAGTGGCCGTTTTGAATCGTCGTCAAGCTAAAAAGAATCATTAGCCTCTTACTTAGAACTAAGAAGTTTTGGTGCAGTGATCCAATTCAATTCCAGGGGATGCTAACAGCAAATTGGGAGAATTTGTCTGACTTCCAACGAAAATCTCCTCACTTTTAGCCTTGACAAGCCATTTTAAGGGAGAGGAAATGCGACAAGATCTGGATTGGGTAGGAAATATGTGCTGAGAATTAGTAGTTAAAGGACAAAAAATAGCTTGTTCAGTTCGGTATTTACAAACATAAATAAATGGGCATAAAGGGGGTTCAACACTTTCTGAGAGGAAAATTTTGAATATCAATCTCATCATATCACTGATCTTAGTAATTTCTTTTCCTATTTGTTTGAATTATCAGAGATCTTTTTTCAAAACCTTACCAACACTGGTATTTTCTTATTGTTCATTTTCAGTTATTTTGAACAAGTCTAGCCCACCTCCATTATATTTTAATGATCAAAACAGTTCATCATGAAGCTTTGGATAGATAATGGATTTAGAATTTCCTTCTTGTATGAACGAACATCAATTTGGGAAGAAGGAAGATGATCGATGGGAGATGTAAACAAGCTCCTCGCCAAAAAGCTTGGACATAAGAAGGCTAGTGCCCTATAGAAATAGTTATAGATGCAAATGTCTTCAAAAGACCATCTTCTACATTATGTTACCAAATCTGAGAAGATGTCCAATGTTTAACATCCTCATATATTTCCACAAGAAGAGTGCTGGTTCTCTAAATCATTCATGCAAAAGAATAAACTTATTGAAAATGATAGGGAAAGAAAAACATTGTTTTTAGCTTGTTTTTCTTTTACAAAACTGAAACATAAAAGGCTAAATCATTTGGAAGAATGTAACGCTTGACTTGTTTAGAAAGTAAATATGCTTTTTTATTGCTCTTAGGTGAAATGCATAATTTCTCCTTTTTATTGCTTTATGGTGAAATGCATAATTTCACCTTTTAGGGTGTAGATTTTATTTTTAATTGAGAACATTATCCTCATATCATACTATGGTTTTGAAACTTGTTTATAATGAAAATTGGGTGTTTTATTCTTCAAACATAAGCAAAAAAAGGAAAATGTCAAACTGAACGGCTTAAATATGCACACAAAAAGGAAAAGCCAAACATGCTAACCGTAGCTGTTACATATATGGAATGAAATCACTCTACTTACACTGAAGAGAACATGGCAGCTAGCCTTCTAGCTCCAATAGTGTTCAGAAACTGTTCCTTCCATGTCAAATTCAGTCACTTTTTTTTTTCTTTTCTGAAACAAGATAATAAAATATATAATCACAACTGATGAATACTTTTACCAGATCCTGATTTTTTTTTCTAAATAAAGAAAAACAAAAGGAAGATCTTAAGAGAAGTATCAACTGGAAGTGCCTATCTTATTATCTCTTCCCGGAAGGGCCCGTCACAGTTGTCTTCTCTTTGTTCCCTGCAAGAATCATCGATATCTGGAGACCTCTACTGAAAGCTTGGTTGAAGAGAAGGCGCGTTTGAAATTCAGAGACAAACGGGAACCACGACAGCATGACTACGGGTATGAAAATTATTAGTCCCATTATGTAGTCATACATTCTTGCCAGCTCCAATACAGAATCCCATAATCCGACTCTCCTGACTTCCAAACACGGCCTGCATGCTTGACCGATCTTGAAAGGAAAAAAACACAAAACATAAGAAAAAATAATTCGTGTCAATATTGCTAATACGAGAGGTAAAACAAATATGTGAACTTTGCAAGTAGATTTTGAGCATGTTTGTTACAAATTAATATTTTTTTACTTTTAGCTTGTAGCTCAACAGAAAATTAAAAAATTTAAACATGTGTACTTACAGCTTTTGCTTGTAGTTTTAGATTCTAAATCAATAAATACAAATTTTACAACTTGAAACTATAAATTTATAACTGTAACAAACATTTGAAACTTATACTTAAGTTATAATCACATCTTTTTATCTATAAAAATGTATAAGTTCATAATTTTAGCAATACCAAAAACCCTCTTTGATAATTTAGAAGAATTCAATGCCAAGAAATCTCAAATCTTGAGAGAGAAAAATATAATGAGAAATCAATGGAAAAAACATTCATAAAGAGTTTACATAACATAATTCCCCCGAGGAAATTAATTTTTACTACTTGCACCAAAGGAGATTGTTTAATAGGATATCTACGTTAAATGAAAGTAGGAATTCCATTAGATATAAGTATTTTTGGTATCTCATTTTTGTATCTTGATGAAGTCAAATACCATCAATACAATGCATAATATGCTGATTGTGTATGTTGTCAATTCTTGACCAGTACATAATAAAATTGGATTACCTATGCTAACTTGGATGGAAAGTTTTCCCTTAATTTGGGAATTTTTTTTAACTATTGAAAAATGACTGAAATAACGGTTCCTTTTAATCCTATTTTGAGTGGAATGTAAAATCATATGAGAAATGAGCATGAACTTTTGGAAAACAGAGAACTTTGAACTTACTAGAAGAAAGGCCCACCCTGTGGGCATGAAGGCTAAGAGAGCAGCAAACAAGTCCCTTACAGTGAGGCCACATACTACAAATAATACTGTCATGACTGATATGAAACCAAGGAATAGAAGTGCTTTGAGAATCCTGAACATGAGCTGAAAGTCTGTACCGAACCTCCGTCTTCCCATCGAAACCATCTGAAAGCAACACGTTACTCACACTAGCAACACCAGACCAATTGCTTTTGGATCAAGGTATATTAGTTGAAGGATCATCAAATTTCCGTGTGGTGCATTGTTTTCATCAGAATTCAGAACAGAAAAAGAAACATTTCCAATACACAATGGAAGCAACAAAAAGAATTTGGGAATAGATGGAAATGTTAAGAAACAAAAATCTAAACCTATGCGCCCACATAAAAGCTGAAAAATGGATTAATGAGCATATTTCGAATTTATATTCACACGAAAGAATGTATAAAACCTAACTAATAAATACTGTCAACCAAAAGTGAATAAATAATACAAATTAATCAACGTTATCTAACGCAATTGAAGATGACTCTAAAGGTGAGTATGATCCCAACAAATACAGGTTTAGAAAATTAATAAGATGCAATTGAAGATGACTCTAAAGGTGAGTATGATCCCAACAAATACAGGTTTAGAAGATTAATAAGATAATGATAATAGTGGTAAATAATAATGAGGCAACTACTTAAATTTTCTTGAATTATCTTTTCTTTTCCAACAAATTTAAGGAAATGACTAGTCTGGTTGGAAAATTAAAGTTCGATGTTCCATGAATGAACGCTGGCTTCTCCATCTCTCCTCCATCCAACCAGACTAGTCATTTCAATAAGTTCTAGGTTCCCTCTCTAGACTGAGAGTTTAAACTTTCTCCTTCTAAGCCTCTTTGTGGTGGTAAGACCAGATCCAGTGGCTATGTTACATGGATTGTTCTAAATCCATGAAATACTCGTGTCAGACACTCGCACATTATAAAGATATAAGTTATGAGTCCGATCTGTATAATATGACATTTATCCAAATATATAATCAGTAATTCAGCTTTATCACATAACTATGCATAAAACTCTCATATTATGCATGAAATGCAGGTGTAGGACAGAAAAAATGTACTAGGCCCATTCCTATGGGCCCTCAAAACAAAAACCTTCTCGACAAAACACAGTATCCTCCCCTTCCCCCTCACACGTATTCTACCTGTCCTTTAAGCTCTTAGAAAACCTTACAATCCAAACCCCAAGATCCAACAATGCCATCATAGATCCTACCTTTCCCCACAGAAACACCTTCAGCTAATGGAGTTGCCAGAGAACCAATCACAAGTTCTCAAGCATCAGATGGAGAGAGCCTATCTGCCACGCCCCAAAATCCAAATCACGTGAATCACCCAAGAAAAATCCGCTTTATGATTCCAAGTTCTATCAAAACCATCCGAGCCCACACAGGTCCAAGAACGTAAACGAAAGCGAGTTTAAAACTTTTGAAAAACGCACATTCGAAAGTTTATTTTATGTAAAAGAATAGTTCAAAAAAATGAGGTCACGGTCCCCAAGAGCTAAGATTTAAAACAAACAATAAAATTTTCAGAAAGATGACTAGACCGCTTGAGCAGTCCTTGCCTGTACACTATTTTCTCTCAGTCTACAAAACAACCGAGAGTATGGTTTGACCGCTCGAGTGGTCGATCGAGCTATCTGATTCTGGACCACTTTTTCAAAACCCAACTTTTCACACTCAACACTTAACCATTTTTCAATATTTTAAAAGGTTTCAAGGCACAACCAAGCCATCTAAAACATGCTAAAACAAGATTCAAAATCTTTCATTGAGGCACAAGAGTTGATGTAAAGCATAAAACCAACCGAAAATGATAACCATTTCATACAATTATGAAAAATATACAACTAACCCAGGATTGATCTCATAAGCATATAACATACATGCATTGATAACAAGGCCTCAAGGCTTGCAAAACATATGCTTTAAGTCCAAAACATGGTACATCATTTAAATGATCCAACAACAACAAAACTAAGAAATTTAGTCTTCCGCCACCAACGGGGTTCCCCGAGATCAAACTGTGTGATCAAATTCATCTGAAAGTTTTCAAATCTCACAACGTGAGTCGAAACCCAATAGGAAAAAACTAGCATGAATTAAAAGCATAACATGCAAACACGAATTATATGAATAACTTGACTACACGAGTCTCAAAATGGTTTTCCATCCTTAAAACCACAAGTTTTCATATAATCCCACAACGTCCAACAGTTTAATAAACATAAACAACACGTTATTTTTCAATCAGGTTTTCACAACACACAATGATTCCTATGTACCAACTCTGTCGCATCGGGGACAAAAATAACAACTATAGACTCTCGCCCATTAGCCTAGGTCTAGGGCATCCAATGACCCGTTAGGTAATGACAAGTTCTATACGAAGCTACAACAACAAACGCCTCCTACTGGGACAACCACTTCATTTACGGGGATTAACTTGAAGGAAGGAAGCATCTACTTGCGCAAAATTTACGGACATTCACCGATGAGCAATGGAAGACCAAGTACACACACATTATTACGGCACATCTGTAGAATCATTAAAAAGGTACACAACTCAACTACAAACACATTTGTAAATACACAGCCATGTACAAACGTCCAACGGCATCCAGCCACGTCATCCATAAAACTATGGAGGTCGGCCAACATTTTCAAAATGTTTCCACTATTCCAACCGAATTGTTTAAAAAACCAAGGCTCAACCTCAAGGATTAGCTCTAAAGCTCCAAAACCATGTTTTTGCAACATAAACATAAATCTTTCCGGTTTTCAAACTCATCTTTTTAAAAACCACAGACACACACGTCCACCAACTTTGTAATAAACTACGAAAACGCATAACATATTTTTTATTCCAACTAAACAAGGTTTAAACACAAACTTAAACGTTTATAGCATTTTAAAACAATAAAAACGCATATAAATCACATTTAGCACCCCTTTAAAACAAGAAAGTCTAGAATCTTACCACCAAAAGTTAAAAACTCGACGCTTTAAACATCGACGAGAAATCGAAGTCGCTAAAACGAGATTCCGTTCGGATGAACGTGAAACCTAAGACGCATATTAACAAGGATCGACTATCCCAACGTCAAGAACCTAGCCCGAACCAAGGTAAAAGCTAGAGAGAAGGTAGATGGTTTGGATGTTCTTTTAAGACAGAAAGAAAGAAGCATGCAAGAGAAGTTTCGGTGCGAAAACCAATGCCATGAGATAGTATTTAAGCATCCCACGTAGACAGACCGCTTGAGCGGTCTAAAGACCGATTGAGCGGTCCTGCCCAAAAAGAAAACCAACTTTCTGCAACAAAGCCCGATAGGACCGAGATTGAAACTCACATGCACTTTAAACCAACACATACATAGAACATATAGAAACATGCTTTTCTATAACGATTAAAACGATAACCAACATGTTACATATAAACATAACAAAAACAAAAGGAACCGGGTTTCACAACTCTTCCCCCCTTAAGGAATTTCGCCCTTGAAATTTGTTACGATGTCAAGAAGAAAACAATTCTGAATACCTAGCATGAACTTCAAACTCAAGCTGTCATGTAGCTTCCTCGACACCATGATAAAGCCACAGAACCTTAACATAGATAATGGTTCTCCCCCTCAACACTTGTTCCTTCGTATCCAAAATCCTCACAGGTCGTTCCTAAAAAAAAAAACATCCTCATCCACCTGCAACTCAACCCAATTCAAGATATGTGATGGGCCAAACTTGTATTTCCGAAACATAGAAACATGAAACACGTTGTACACAAACGACAACTGAGGAGGCAAAGTCAAACGGTATCTCACCTCCCCAATTCTTTCCAGGTTTCCAAACGGCCCAATAAAATGCGACGACAACTTCCCGCTACGGCCAAATCTCATCAAATCTCGGCGTGGTGAAACTTTCAAAAACACATGGTCCCCCACCCTAAACTCTAAAGGCCTCCTCCTCTGATCGACGTAATTCTTCTGGCGACTCTGAACCGTAACCAAGCGTTGACGGATCATAGTAATCTTCTCCGTCGTTTTCCGCACTAAGTCGGGTCCCAAAACTGCAGCTTCTCTCGTATTTGCCCAGTACACTGACGACCTATACGGTCTGCCATACAAAGCCTCGAAAGGCGTCATCCCAATGCTAGACTGATGACTATTATTATACGTTAACTCTGCCAACGGCAAATGATCCTCCTAAGAACCCCGAAAATCGAGCACGCAAGCTCTCAACAGGTCCAGCAGAATCTGTATAGTACGCTAAGACTGACCATCCGTCTGAGGATGAAAAGCGGTGCTGAAAAGCACGTTCGTCTCCAAAGCTACCTGAAGACTCTTCCAAAAGCGTGATGTAAAATGCGGGTCTCGGTCGAAAACAATAGATACAAGTACTCCGTGTAACCAAACAATCTCACTGACATACAGCCTACTCAACTTTTTCACAGAATCCTTCACACGAATGGGAAGAAAGTGCGCAGACTTCGTCAGTTTATCAACCACAACCCGAACAGCATCATGCCCCTTAGGCGATCTAGGAAGTCCAAACACAAAATTCATTCTGATGTTCTCCAACTTCCATTCCGATATTGGCAACGGCAGTAGCAACCTTGTAGGCCTCTGATGTTTTGCCTTCACTTCATGACAAGTAAGGCATCGAGAAACAAACTAAACCACATCTCTTTTCATTTCCTTCCACTAGAACCGACGGCGCACATCATGGTACATGTTAGTGCCTCCTAGGTGCACTACAAGACGAGAATGGTAGAAATCCCATAATACATCATCGCGGCACGATTCTGGAACAATACCTTCCCAGCAAATCTCAAACTTTGATCCGGACTCACAACCCATCCCTTGGTGTCTCCCCCACTGGCAACACGATTCCGAAACATCTGAGCTTCCTGATCTTCCTGTTGAGCCTCCAAACACGGACAATCAAAATGGGTCGCGAAACCACTGAAAATAAGGTTGCACCCTCCTCTGTTTTCCTGAGACACAAATCAAACTCACCAACCTCCTCGAGCATGTCCCACTCTCGCATAGTAATAAAAGCCAACAAACCATGAGATCTGCTAAGAGCGTCGGCCACGACATTGGCCTTCTCGGGGTGATACTGGAGATAAAAGTCGTAGTCCTTTATATAAACTCCATCCACCGTCTCTGGCGTAGATTCAGGTCCTTCAGAGAAAACAAGTATTTCAAACTCTTGTGATCCGAGAAAACCTCAAAATGCTCACCATACAGATAGTGCCGCCATACCTTTATGGCAAAAACCACGATTGCCAACTCTATATCATGTGTCAGATAATTCTGTTCATGCGTCTTTAATTGTCGAGATCCGTAAGCCACAACCTTACCCTCTTGCATCAAGACACACCCCAAGCCGTCATGCGATGCATCACAATACACTGTGTAACCCAAACCTCATTTCGGAATAACTAACACTAGTGCACTCGTTAATCTCTTCTTCAGTTTCTGAAATGCAAACTTACAAGACTCACTCTAAACGAACTTGATTCCCTTCCGTGTAAAGCAAGTCATCGGCACAGCGAGTCAAGAAAAATCTTTCACGAATCGTCGGTAATAGCCTACCAAACCTAGAAAGCTACGAATCTCAAAAACACTTTTCGGCTGTTCCCAACTCATCACCGTGTCAATTTTCGAAGAACCCACAGATACTTCATCCCCCGATACCACATGTCCAAAAAACTTCACCTCTGGTATCCAAAATTCACACTTACTTTGCATACAATCGATGTTCCCTTAAAAGATGCAAGGCAATACAGAGATGTTCCTCATGCATCTCCCTCGATGGTGAGTAGATAAGAATGTCGTCTATGAATACGACCACAAAACTGTCAAGATATGGATGGAATATACAGTTCATCAAGTCTATGAACGTCGTAGGAGCGTTCGTCAAACCGAACGGCATAACCAAAAACTCGTAGTGACCATAACGAGTTCGGAAGGCAGTCTTCGCTATATCCTCCTCCCTGATCCTCAACGGGTGATATCCCGATCTCAAATCAATCTTAGAAAAGCAACATGAACCTTTTAATTGATCAAACAAATCATCAATCCTCGGCATAGGATACTTGTTTTTCACCGTTACCTGATTCAGTTTCCGATAATCAATACACAATCTCAAGGACCCATCATTCTTCTTGGCAAACAAAATCGGAGCTCCCCATGGCGATGTACTCAGGCGTACAAACCCCTTTATCAAGCAACTCTTGAAGCTATACCTTAAGCTCTCGTAACTCTGATGGTGCAAAACGATAAGACAGCATCAAAATAGGAGCGGCTCCCGGAACAAGATCGATGAAAAACTCTACCTCACGACTCGGTGGCAACTCAACTAGATTGTCAGGGAAGACATCTAGATAGTCACAAACCACAAGGGGTAACTCTCCTCGAACCCCGATAGCCTCATTCAACATGAGAGTAGAAAAGAGAGAACTAAGGTTTCCTCGGTTTCACACAACGCCAGGCATGGGCACCTCGAACCATCGTCCCGATCACTCATGAAACAAAAACAATCACCCTTAGGTGTACAAATCGATACTCTCTGTCGATCACAATCGATATAGGCACGATAGGTAGTCAGCCAATCCATCCTTGGGATGATATCAAATGTGGTCATGTCGAGAATGATGAAATCAAACTCTAACCAACAGCCGGCGACCTCTAACTCACAAAATTTATAGACTCGTCCCAACACCATGTTTCCACTGACCGGGGTCTCTACACACAGCGTGCTACCTAACAAGTCTATCTCCAACCTCAAAGCAAATGCAAAAACAAATGAGATAAAAGAATGTGATGCTCTCGTGTCGACGAGAACACTGGCCCATGATCTGCACACTAAGAGAGTACCTCGGATAATTGAGGTAGTCGCTGCAGCATCAGGCACAACCAGTGCCTTGGAGGAATTGGGATCTATAAGGGTGTACACTCGGCCCCACGGTCCCCTGGTCTACCCACCATAGCTCTACATTGCGGGAAGTCGCACTGACTGAACTGAGGCACCCACTTCCATAACCCTGGAAGTTTGAGCTGCTGGCTACTGCTACCGGTAAGTCTGCTGTACCTGTGCAAGCTGAACAATTGGTGCACCTGCCGTGCTCTGTATACTCCCTCCCAGAGGGAAGCTCCTACGAAAATGCCCTGACTGGCCACACCCAAAACAGACTGGTGGCTCTCTTCTCTGAGACTAAACAGGTACCGAACTCTGGAACTGCCTCTTCTGCGCGCAATCCGACGCACGATGCCCTGGTTACCTGCACCGAAAACAAATGAGCTCCCTCGGCTTCGACCTTCCTGATGAAGCCACTAAGGGTGCCGATACTAAATGCTGCTGATATGATCCCGTAGGATGAGAATTTGGACTAGATGACCTCTGTTGCTTATTCCTACACCCCTCAGACTGCGCACCTCCTCCACCCTGCTAGGTTCTACTCTCCCTAGCCCTGCGTGTTTCGTTCAAGGTATTGTCCACGGTGATAGCTGACTCCACCAAGTCCGTAAATACGTCCATGCTCAATGCCGCCACTTGATCTCTGATTGCGGGTCTCAAACTCCTCTCAAATCTCTTTGCACGCAATTCGTCTGTAGCTACAACTCCCTGTGCAAAATGGGATAAGCTGGTGAATTCCGCCTCATACTAAGCCACGGTCATAACTCCTTGCGTGAAAGAAAGAAATTCGTCCCGGTATAGGCCTCTAGAGAGAGAACTCAGGAAAGTATTTCTCCAGAAATACTTTAGCAAAAGCTGCCCACGTAACTTCCACGGTAGTTCTGGCAAATTTCTACCATTCATGAACATCACCCCTCAACTAAAAAGCTGCAAATTCCACCCTCAAGTCATCCTCGACTATTTGTAGTGTATCCAGAATTCTTGTTACAAGCTCCAGCCATTCTGTGGCCACCTTGGGATTAGGAACCCTAACAAATGTAGGAGGGTCAAGACGTCGAACTCCCGCATAGCAATAGTCGCCCTTGACTCAGGTACTCTCACCCCTCCTGTAACGGCCTCGGCTAGCTAACAGAAGGAATCCACAATCTCACATAGCAACCCTACCCCGTCTACTGGTCCGTGGGGAGCATTAGCATCCCCAGCATCAGGGATTGGCATATCCCCTTAGCCTAAACCACGACCACGGCCACGGCCACGGCCACGGCCTCAACCACAGCCTCGTCCTCAACCACGGCCTCGTCCTCTCCGCGCAGGTATAACTTCTATATGAAAGGAATATAGAGCATAACAATATAAGATTCAATTATCATGTTATTACATATATAAGTCACATAATCATACTAACACTTAGCCATTTAAAATTATGTAAATAGGTTTCCCGTACCGAGGAGTACCATCAAGAGTGATGAGTCAATTTGGATAACCTACTTAGATTCCTTGCTAGAAAGTACGTCGGTCAAACGCATTTCTAACTCGACTTCCGAGTTTGTTAATCCAAATGCCTGAAGGTAAGACTAATCAATCCTAAAGTTCAACCTCCATGCTCACATATACACAACATTCTCATGCTCAACAAGTTATCATTATCATGCTATCAAAACATTTAAACACATGCAATCAGGCACACGCAACCATCCTTACAAGGTGATGCAACTTCTCCCACGGCTCTTAAGTATTCGAACTTAGAGAGCTCTGATACCAAGTTGTCACACCCTTAAACCCAGGTCACATGAATCACCCGAGAAAAACACGCTTTATGATTCCAAGTTCCATCAAAGCCATCCGAGCCCACACCGGTCTAAGAACGTAAACGAAAGCGAGCTTAAAACCTTTGAAAAACGCACATTCGAGGGTTTATTTTATGTAAAAGAATAGCCCAAAATAATGAGGTCATGGCCCCAAAGAGCTAAACTTTAAAACAAACAACAAAATTTTCAAAAAGATACCCAGACCGCTCGATCGATCAAAAGACCACTCAAGTGGTCCTTGCCTGTACAATGTTTTCTCTTAGTTTGCAAAACAACCGAGAGTATGGTTTGACCGCTCGAGCGATCCATCGAGCGGTCTGTCTCTGGACTACTTTTTCAAAACCCAACTTTTCACACTCAACACTTAACCATTTTTCAACATTTTGAAAGTTTTCAAGGCACAACCAAGCTATCTAAAACATGCTAAAATAAGGTTCAAAATCCTTCCTCGAGGCACAAGAGTTGATATAAAGTATAAAACCAACCAAAAATGATAACCATTTCATACAATTATAAAAAACATACAACCAACCCAGGGTTCCTCTCATAAGCATATAACATACATGCATTGATGACAAGGCCTTAAAGCTTACAAAACATGTGTTTTAAGTCCAAAACATGGTACGTCATTTACATGATCCAACAAAAACAAAACTAAGAAATTTAGTCTTTCGCCACCTTCGGGGTTCCTCGAGATCAAACTATGTGATCAAATTCACCTGAAAGTTTTCAAATCTCACAACGTGAGCCGAAGCCTAAAAAGAAAAGATTATCATGAATTTAAAGAATAACATGCAAACACGAATTATATGAACAACTCGACTACACGAGTCTCAAAACAATTTTTCATCCTTAAAATCACAAGATTTCATATAATCCCACAACGTTCAACAGTTTAATAAACATAAACAATACGTTATTTTCCCAACCAGGTTTTCACAACCCACAATGATTCTTATGTACCGACTCTGTCGCACCGGGGACAAAAGTAACAACTATAAACTCTCGCCATTAACCTAGATTTGGGGCATCCAATGACCCGCTAGGTAATGACAAGTTCTATACAGAGCTACAGCAACAAACGCCTCCCACTGAGACAACCACTTCATTTACGGGTATTAACCCGAAAGAACGAAGCACCTACTTACGCAAAATTTCTGGACTTTCACCGAGGACCAATAGACACACATTGTTACAGCACATCTATAAAATCATTAAAAAGGCACACTGATGAACTACAAATACGTTTGTAAATATACACAGTCATGTACAAACATCCAACAGCATCCAGTCACGTCGTCCATAAAACTATGGAGATCGACCAACATTTTAAAAATATTTCCACTATTCCAACCGAATCGTTTAAACAATCACGGCTCAACCCCAAGAATTACCTCTAAACCTCCAAAATCATGTTTTCGCAACATAAACATAAATCCTTCTGGTTTTCAAACTCATATTTTCGAAAACTACGGACACACACGTCCAGCAACTTTGTAATAAACCACAAAAAAGGATAACATGCTTTTTATTCCAACAAAATACGATTTAAACACAAAGTTTAACGTTTATAGCATTTGAAAACGGTAAAAACGCATATAAATCACATGTAGCACCCCTTTAAAGCAAGATAATCAAGAATCCTATCACCAAGAGTTAAAAACTCGACGCTTTAAATATCGGTGAGAAATCGAAGTCGGCAAAACAAGATTCCGTTCGGATGAACGCGAAGCCCACTACGCGTATAACAAGGATCGACTATCCCAACGCCAATAACTGAGCCTGAACCAAGCTAAAATCTAGAGAGAAGGCAGAGGGTTTGGATGTTCTTTCAAGAGAGAAAGAAAGAAGCTTGCAAGAGAAGCTTCGGTGCGAGAGTCAATGCCATGAGCTGGCATTTTAGCACCCCACACAGACAGGCCACTCGAGCGGTGTAAAGACCGATCGAGCGGTCCTACCCAGAAAGAAAACCAACTTTCTGCAAGAAAGCCCGACAAGACTGGGATTGAAACCCACATGCACTCTAAACCACCACATGCATAAAACATATAGAGCGTGCTTTTCTATAACGATTAAAACGATAACCAACATGTTACATATAAATATAACAAAAACAAAAGGAACCGAGTCTCACACTATCATTATAGCCGGAGAACGAAGCATGTTAGATGGTGAGCCTATCAATCTTATGGATGTTGAAAGCACTGGACCGAGGTTAAGTTGGACTACCAGTAGGGAAAATGTTTGGGAGAGACTTACAGAGGTTTATGCAATGCTGAGTGGAGATATTTTTTTTTTCTCGATGGTACAATTAAAACTCCTCCCAGAACCTACTCAGACCACTCTCCTACGTAGTCTACCTACAATGTATGCACTCACAAAACCCTTCTAATAAACCTTTTCGCTTTGAGCTACTTAGATCACTCAGCCGACCTTGAGAAATGTTGTTTCTAATGCTTAAACTGGTAAAAAACTCGATTGATTGAATTAAAAACCAAACTGATTGATTGCATTCAAAACTTTACGACTGATGCAAAGTACTGAAATAAATTTGAATTTGGTAAAACCTTTAGGTGGAAGAGAGAATCCTATCCAGACTTGAAGGGATTGAAAGATCCTAAAACACCTTTTTCTCTCATAACTTCTAAACTTTGGAAACCGGTACATTACTGAATATAAAGAAACTTTGTTCCAAGAGGAAGTCCTTGGTTTCAAAAATCCAGATCCAAATGGATACAGGATACCTCAAGGTAAGAGAAACACTAGGTAAGAATCCCAGCCAAACTTGAAGGTATTGAAAGATCCAAGAACATCTTTTTCTCTCAAAACCACTAAACTTTGGAAAACCAGCTTTTTTGATGAATAAAATCGAACTTTGTTGCAAAAGGAAATTCTTTGATTCCAAAAATCTAGAACTAGATGGATCTCTCCAGGTGGGAGAAATACTGGGTACTTCCACCTTAATATTATTGGTAAGAGAAGTAAATCTAAAGTCAGTATCTTAGTTGTAGCCTTGTAGGATCCTTCTATAAGGGGTGATGAATCCTCTTCCGAACCATGCTCTTACGCTCCAAAGTAAGAATCTTGTAATAATCTTGGTCTTAACTAAAATGGAACCTCTCAAACACATAAATCCAGTTGAATAGTAGAATATAGATTTAGGGTTTGAAGAAGGGAAAAGAAGAGATAGGAATAAAGAAAGGAGATGAAAAGAAAGAGTTCAGAGGTTCTCATTAGCTTCCTTCATCCACACTACATTATATATAATATTAAGTCAAAGATAAGTACAAAAATACAATTAAAAAAATAAAGCAAAAATAGAAACTCTTAACGCTCCCCCTCAAGCTGGAGCATAAAGATCAAACATGTCCAGCTTGATAAGCAACCGATGAAAAGTAGAACGCAGTAGCAACTTTGTAAGAATATCTCCCAATTGGTCTTCTAAGCGGATATAAGGAGTAACAATTTGTTTATGCAAAAACAAATTTCAAATGGAGTGACAATCAACCTCAATATGCTTGGTGCGCTCATGGAACATTGGATTATTAACAATAAAAATTGCGGCTTGATTGTCGCAAAACATTTGCATAGAAAGTGGAGTAGAAACACCAAAATCCCGAAGACCCACAACATTTAAGAGGCGGTGTGAGCCATTGCCCAATATTCGGCCTCAGCACTAAAACGAGTCACCACACTTTTTTTCTTATTGCGCCAAGTAATCAAATTGCCACCAACTAGGGTACAATGGCCAGATATAGATCACCTATCAGATTGGGTACCGACCCAATTAGCATCACTAAACCCGGTGACTGTGAAAGAATCCAAGGGTTGAAAAGTAAGCCACGGCCTGGCGCACTCTTCAAATAACATAAGATACGACAAACAGCCTCAAAATATGGTTGCCGAGGAGCATGCATAAACTGGCTTACAACACCAACAGCATAAGTAATGTCTGGGCGAGTAACAGTGAGATAGATTAACTTTCCAACAAGACGCCGATATCGACCAAGATCATCAAAAATATTGCCTTGATCAGCATTAAGTTTAACAGTAGAGTCCATGGGAGTATCAACTGGCCGAACACCAAGAAGACCAGTTTCAGAAAAAAGGTCAAGCACATATTTTCGTTGAGAAAGAGAAATGCCCTTAGAAGAGCGAGCAACTTCAATCCCAAAAAAATAGCGAAGAGCACCCAAGTCCTTAGTATGAAATTGTGTAGCCAGGTGCTTTTTCAAATCAATAATGCCATCAGCATCATCACCCAAAAGAATAATATCATCAATATAAACAATCAACACAATAGTACCGCTAGAAAAGTGACGGATAAACACAGAGTGATTAGATGTAGAACGTTAGAAGTCATAGCTAAGCACAACTGAACTGAACCAATCAAACCAGGCACGAGGGGATTGTTTTAAACCATAAAGTGCTTTACATAAACGACACAAAAGATGGGCACTACCAACAACACTATAACCAGGAGGTTGGTCCATATAGACCTCTTCTCGAAGGTCGCCATGAAGAAAGGCATTTTTAATGTCAAGTTGATACAAAGGCCAAAAACGACTAACCGCAACAGAGATAAGGATGCGAAGGGAGTTAAGACGTGCTACGGGCGAAAAAATCAACACCATAAGTCTAAGTGTACCCCTTAGCAACTAATCGAGCCTTAAGGTGGTTAACAAACCCATCAGGAAGGTATTTTACGGTGTATTCCCAGCGAAAACCCACAGCTTGCTTTCCCGAGGGAAGAGAAGTAAGTTCCCAAGTGTGATTCTGATGAAGAGCTCTCATTTCCTCATCCATAGCATTTTTCCATCCAAATATTGGCATGGCCTTTTTATAGGAGGAAGAAACAGAAATAGACGATAAGATAAAAGCAAAGAAAAAAAGACAAGGAGAGAGACGATCATAGGATACAAAATTAGCAATAGGGTGTTGAGTATAGGTACGCTTACAACGACACAAGGCAATAGACAAGTCAGAAGAGGTAGATGGAGGGGGTGAGGACGCAGGAGTCTCAACCAAAGAAGATGATGAATCCGAGCCATAAAGGACAACCTGTCGAGCATTAGAATGATGATACACCTGCAATTGAGAAGTAGGTAAAGAGGAAGAAGAGGGCAAAGACACAAGTAAAGGTAGAGTGGGAGAAGAAATAGACTCCCCCTCACTGACAATATTTTCCTTTTCTTTGAATGTCCTATCTCTTTGAGGTTCCACTATATATATATACAAAATTATTACCTAAATACATCCTAATTACAAGGCTGAAATTCAGCCATTAAAATCAATCTAATCTACCAGAAAAGGAAAGAATAAT